>OVAO01000738.1:0-18638 GCA_900406285.1 Biscutella auriculata | reverse complement strand
TAAATCGAATATTGTAAAAAATATATAAATATCTTTTATAATTATTTAAACAAAAAACTATTTTCACAAATAAAAATAAAAATTTTAATAAAAACGAAATTATAAAAAATAATAATTATTAAGAATTCATAAAGAAATATTTAATAAGAATATATTGTTTGGAAACACGAATAAGAATATTCCATTAAAAAGGAATTAAGTATAAATATTTTTGGCAATAGGTTTAAGATACTAAATTTTTAATTAGAAAAATTGTGGACTTGACACATCACCTAAATCACTTCTCTTTTAATATATTAGAGGATTTAAATCGAATCTTGTAAAAAATATGTAAATATCTTTTATAATTATTTAAACAAAAAAAGATTTTCTCAAATAAAAATTAAAATTTTAATAAAAAAACAAAATTATAAAAAAGAAATAATTATTACGAATTTATAAAGAAATATTTAATAATATTAATATATTGTTTGACAACATGAATAAGAATATTCCATTAAAAAAGATTTAAGCATAAATATGTTTGACAATAGGTTTAAGATATTAAATTTTTAAAATAAAAAAATTAGAAAGATTGTGGACTTGACACATGACCTAAAACACTTCTCTTTTAATATATAAGAGGAATTTTTGGTTAAAATTTTTAGTTAATCTTTTTAAATTGTTTATATCTATCTTCAAGCCAATATAATATCAAAAAAGAAATTTGAACAATTTTTTAAGGATTAACTTCGTAATATTGTTTTAAATTATAAATAAATAATTTTTGTTAAGAATATATTGTTTGGCAACACGGGTAATAATCATCCATTAAAAAATTAAACATAAATCTGTTTGGCAAGAAGTTTTAGATATTAATTTTTTAAACTATTTTTTTTAAGAAAAATTGTAGGTTTGACACATGACGTCCAATGCTTCTTTTTAATATATAAGAGGATTTTTTGGTTAAAATTTTGAATTAATATTTTTAAATTGTTTATATTTATCTTTAAGTCAATATAATATCAAAATAATATTTAAACAATCTTTTAGGACTAATTTCGTAATTTTTTTTAAAAACTATAAATAAATAATTTTTATTAAGAATATATTGTTTGGCAACATAGATAATAACAATCCATTAAAAAAATTAAACATAAATCTGTTTAGCCAGAGATTTTATATATTAATTTTTTAAATAAAAAAATTTAGAAAAAAATTAGGCTTCCAATACTTCTCTTGTAAAACTGAAATCAAACTTTTCAAATACCTTTTAAAATATTTTAACTTAAAATTTTAGTTATTTTTATATTAAATATATAAAAATAACCAAATTATTTAATATATTTTGGTATGCCTATTTTCAGTTTTTCTATGAGTATTTGCTTATCTCAAATAATATTCGGATTTTTTTGGTACCATAAAATCAATCTAAATTTTTGTACTATATCCACATATATATTGATTTTTTGACCGTTCTAATTTATATAACTAAATCGATCCAAAACCAATATGTATTCCAATGTAACAAAACCAAATTTCATTCAGTCTCATATACTTTTATATATTCGTAAGATCGAAAACTAAAAGTAAATCAATCTGAAAATGGAATTGAATACTCAAACACCAAAACTTAACATATTTTTTTCTTTTATTTTATGTTTGAAATCATATTTACTTTTTTTTTATCCAAATATAGCATTCAATTTTTGTTTTATTTTATATATCATCTACAACAAATATATAGCATATATAGATAGTAATGTACTACATTATATTATAAAATCTAGACTTATTGTAATCTCGCGTATGTTTTATGATTTAATATAATTTTATTTAAATGCATCTTCAAAAACACTCTATAACTTTAAAATGAAGTTTTTTGCTTTCTAAAAAAAAAATTCAATAGTTTAAATTTGAAATTTTTTATAAGAAACACTTTCAAAACTTCAAATTTGAAGTTTCATATATATTTTTACTTGCATTTTAGTCCTTGTAATTTTACATCACATTTATAATTATTAAATATTTTATCTTTTATCACTTTTAATTCTTAAGAAATTATATCGTATAAATATTTCGAATTTATTTTTATAAATTTAACTTTTACACAAAAAAATAAATAAAACATCTAAATAATATGGTATAGCTTAGTAAATTGATTTTGTCACGTAATTTTTTTAATAAATTTATGGAATAATGTATTATTTTACTTGCAATATATAATTATATAATTTTATGTAGGATTTTGTATTTTAGTGTTATATATTATTAATTCATATTTTCTTAATATTTTAACTGGTAATGATTTATAATTTTTAATAGATTTAACTTAATTAAGAAAAAATATAGTGACTATATTATAAAATAAAATATTTATTTGAATTTTTTTTTTGAAGAAAAACACCTCTAAACTTTATATCAAATACACTTAAATTTGTTTTGGGGATACTCTAAATATATCTCATATAATAATGTATAAAATAAATGAGCATCCTATAAAGTGAGTGAAGCAGATGCATTTACCGAAAAAAGGTTACGTAGATGTGTGATATTGGTTTAATGGCGTGATACGAATATTAACTCAACGAATTTAACGACCCAACGAGCTCGGAAATGCCACGTCATCAAAAGCCGGTGTGTTCCGCACGGGTCACACCACTCTCCGCCGCTTTTATGACGTTTTTAATGGAAATTGTTTTTTCTTCCTTTTTTTCCTTTTAAGGTAATTTCTTGACGCAATTGTATGTTTTCGATAAAATATAAACACATTGATAAAAAAATAAAAATAAACACATTGATTCATGCATAGACTATACAATAACTCTGACTCAAATAGTAATATCATGTATACATCTTATCATCAGATGAGAGTTTTGATTCTCCGTAAAAGTATTATTTTTCCTTGTATTACAAAAGTATTTTATTATTAGATCGACCTGTTATGATTTAAACAAATAATAAAACAAACTATATGATTTAACTAGGATTAGAATATATAATTTAATGATTATGTAGTATAATCAATTTATTATAACCTGAGCTTAAATATCAAATTTAAGCATGGATTATTGACAATCAAAATAAAATAAACTATCATTTCTTGAATAATTCAAATATAATTTAGGTTGGTACTTGATACGTATACATAAATCCGTGCTTACAAATTTACATTATATAGATTTAAAAATAATAATATTATAGTTGTGGATCTAATAATTAATAGTAATAATGTTGTTGTACTCATCATTTTGAACGAATCGAATATAAATACAGTTTTTTTTGTGGGAAAATATCATTATTAGACATTATATATATAATGTACTCAACCAATCAACACAAAACTTCTCCGTTGAGTAAAGATTAAGAATAAGACAAGTGACTGAATGTACAGCCTATCACTTTATTTGAATATTGTTTTGTTTTTCTCTGTTTTTGTTTGAATGGAGAACCTATACTTTCAAAAGTTGATTATTGGTTTATATAGCTTTAAGCTGAATCGAAATAAAAAATCAAAAACTAAAATATTTGGTTCAGTTGATTTGTATAGTTTTTTAAAGAGCGCGCGATTGAAATGCCACGTTGAACATGTTTACAAGTCTCGCTGCCATAATATGAATCTGAGTGTCATCGATGATTTAAATGAGTGTGCAATTACAATAAGAGTCCTCCTTCCTTTTAATGACCAATTAATAAAATAATAAAAACAAGCTTCCCTAGAGCGTAAAATCGAAGCTCCAACAACGCCTCGCCTGAGCTGAAGGAGCTTATACGTTCTTCGCAGTCGCCCACTCCACAACATATACGGGAAAACAAGCTATTTTGTGAAACGTTTCTATAGGTCAAAGTAGGAAATTTCAGGTAAACAAAATAATTTATAAACTATAAATATAATAATTAGAAAATGGAAGAAATGAGAGACACAAGGATGTTTATGAGGGAATATTAAGAGATGGAATAAATAATGACTTAGACGTGGGAGAAGTGGAGAGCACTGGCGAACGGGACAAATGGCTCGAAAAGAAGCACACGAGAACTTGACAACTAGAGAACTGGTCAACTAACCTTTGGGTCAACTAGACAACTAAGAAACGGGTCAACTGGACAACTTTTAGATACGATGAATGAGACAACCGATGTTATGTTGTAACTTACTTAAGTTTTTTTGTATTTTTCAGTAAAGAATGAAGATGAGAATTATCGGAACGAACACCAACATACATCTTCATTATGAAGAGCAGTTTTATGGTATACCATTTGGGAAATTACGGCTGAAAGAGATAAAGTACCGTAATTTGGTAGATAAGATAAGAATAAAGTTTGAGATAGTTACAGGTAACTGTCGCATCAGATTTAGTTACAGGCCGACAACGTTACAAAGTCGGGGAGAGATAGCAGTAGTTGACGATGAAGAGCTCTATTGTTATCTAACCACATTGAAATTGAATAAGTAAAAAATTGAATTGCACATTCGCTTGGGTGGTACCAACGAAATCGAGTGCTTACTCCCATTTATTATTGAATTAACCGATCAATTTGCTATCGAAGATTTTTTCTGTATTCGAAAAATTTTGCAACAAAATTTAATATATTTTTTTAGAGGGATCGGGGGAATAAGCTCTTTTGGCGTTAATTATGGGGGGAGGGGTTGGAAATGACAGAGATATTGAGGATGTTGATGTACGTGATGGCGAAACCCTATGTAGCCAAGGAGGTGATGAATCGAGAAATGTCCAGTTACCGATCAGTTTTTTGAAGTTCGAGAATTGAATTTATTGAGCCGACGAGTATTGAAGCGACACAAGAAGATATGGGTTACAGATTGGAGGATCTGAATTGCTATATGGATAGGAACGAAGACGTACATGTTGATGTTTTACCTCCAAAGTATTCGGAAGTAAGTCAGTTCGAAGAATGGGAAGATGGTTTATGTCTTGAGAAAGGTCAAGAATTTATTTCTAAAGATGATTTGCTTAATTTTGTTGAGAGAGGTGCACATAACGCTTGTTTCCAGTTTGTCACGTATAAGTTGGATACAAATCGCCTTATGCTAAAGTGTTGCCAACATAGTAAAAGGTGTCAATGGTATATAAGTGCTGCAAAACTAAAGAAATCCAATTAATTAAGCATCATAGTGTACAGAAGTACGCATACGTGCTCTAGGATTGAA
Source organism: Biscutella auriculata (assembly GCA_900406285.1). Taxonomy (NCBI): domain Eukaryota; kingdom Viridiplantae; phylum Streptophyta; class Magnoliopsida; order Brassicales; family Brassicaceae; genus Biscutella; species Biscutella auriculata. The sequence goes on along the minus strand of OVAO01000738.1, from coordinate 13,489 downwards.
ACTGCAAGTTCAAGCAGTAGAAGGAGATGCACACCATGACTTGTAGCAGATATTTTGTACGACGCCTTCGTTGGGAAACACCACTTACAGACTCCCAAACTTATCAGGAGGATGGTTAAACAGGCAGTTGGTTCAGAACCCTCGTACTCCACTGCCTTGAGAGGTAAACACCTTGCAGTAAATGAGTAGTGGGGCGGTCCCGTAGAAGGTTACAAAAAGCTGTATTCGTATTTGTACATGCTGAAGGAAGTGAATAATGGAACTACGACGGAAGTTGTATTAGATGCAAACAAGAAGTTCAAGTACCTATTCATAGCTTTGGGCGCAAACATCGAAGGGTTTGCACAAATGAGGAAAGTCATCGTCGTGGATGCAACATTTATGAAGAAGGGATATGGTGGACAACTTGTTTTTGCCACGGCTCAGAATTCTAATCGTCACCATTAACTCCCCTTGCATTTGGCATGATTGATGGTGGGAATAACCCTAGTTGGGAGTGGTTTTTAACCATGCTGAAAACCGTCATACCTGATCATCCTGATTTGGTTTTTATGAGCGACATACACGCAAGTATCAAAAGAGCAGTATTTACAGTTTATCCCCTTGTAACCCATGGTTACTGTATATGGCATTTGTCCCGAAACTTGAGAGGTAAAGTTCGAGACTTGAAAGATGAACTTGCCGCTAAATTAATCCGGTGCGCTCATGCTTATACCGAGGGTGAATTCCTGAGAGAGTACGTGGAATTGAGTAGTACGTGGCCGGAAGGCCGAACCTATCTTGAGAAAGAGGACGCCACCAAGTAGGCGAGGTGCTATTTTCGAGGAGAAAGGTACAACTTAGACACGAGCAATTCTTGTGAATCTCTAAATAACATTTTTAAACAGGCAAGACACTACGCACTCTTATCATTGACTGATACAATCCTTGACGTTTTTTGTTCGTTGTTTAACAAGCGTAGGGAAGCAGCCTGTAATGTGCCATAAACAAAAACAGTGGTGCCTTTTGTGGATAACATTATGCACGAACGAATGGAGATTGCAGGACACTTGGCGGTGTATGAGATCAACAACTATACACATGAGTACAATGTTGTCGACCTGAATGAGATTATTTTTTTGGTGGATTTGGAAGACGAAAGTTGCGCTTGTAGGGGTTTGGATATAGACAAGTATCCATGTGTCCATGCAATTGCTGCAACCTTGTTCACGATGAATAAGGTAGGTAGTCATAAAAAAATTATCACCCGCTGACTTGTGCTCAGAATATTATTTGAAAAGCATGTGGGTGTTGGCATATAGAAGAAGCATTTATCGTGTGCTGCATGAGAGTATGTGGGTGGTTTTCGAGGAAGTAAAACAAATGGTTGCCTTACCTCTGGATCGTATCATAACACCATGTCGTAATCAAGAAACACGATATCCATCCGACAGGGAAGCTCGTTGATAAAGATGGTTTTTCCGGGTATTGCTATGGAGGTGAAGATGGGTATATTGTCGAACCACCTCAAGAAGTTGCTAGAGACAGTAACACTCTATAAATTCTATTCCAAGTCTAAGAGGAACGAAAACTGTCACTAATCGATCCTATTACTAACTTGATTAAGGGGTCTATTGCAGTTAGGGTAAATACTAAAAAGGCAGATAAATAATTCAAAGATAAACATTAGGCAGTTAATAAGGAAATCGATTCAGGTGCTAAATCTTAAGTCTATGTGCTTATTTTCTTCCAATATGGCTATCTCAGATCTATAGTATTCTAAATTGATTTAAACCGCTCTCGCGTGATTAACACCTATCCAGATTATGCTTACACCGAGCTCTCACGTCTGCATGCTAGAGACATATCCTAGAAGCATTAAGATCCCTAGTTCAATCACCCTAAAACAACTATCCAGTCAAGATTCATATTTCAGGATTGCAAAAGACGTGAACAAAAGCCTATCTAGCACCTCTCGGGCTTAGAAGTCTTCTTTATATCAATGGTTGAACTGACCAAATCCAACCAAGCCTTAAGAGCATCTTATTGCATGAAGATACTTGTGATTCATGCCCTAAACACATAGATCTATAACCTAAACACCCTAATCTTGCCCAATCAACCACCTAGAAGGTGATTACTCACAATCCATGGATAAAACACAAAGATCTATGGAGAAAATTGGTTTTTCCATGGTAGAGATGAGCAAGAAGAGGTAGAAGAAGATTGAAATAGCAAACTAACACAAAATCAACACAAATCAACTAGATCTAACAAGAACTAACAAGATCTAACAAGAACTAACAAGGTCTAACAAGAACTAACAAGAACAAGAAGAGAAATGAACATAAAATCAAGATCAAACTTAAAATCTTCAAAGAAAATGCATTACAAAGTGTGAAATGCTAAGAACAAGTGAGAGAGAAAAGAAGGAGGCACAAAATGGAACAAAAGTGACTATCCTTAGGGTTTTAGAAGCAAATGAGTATTTATATTGAGGTTACAAAGGGTAAACACGAGTAGAATCTAGGGTTTTGGAGATTTTCTCTCGGGTAGGGTCTGGATCGGTCAAGGGGTGACCGATCCTAGCTTGGCATGTGACCGATCCAGATGATTGAAGCCTCTATGACCGATCCCGACTCCTCTTCTGGCCGATGCTGAAGACTGACAAGCTCTGACCGATCTTGGATGGTCCATGACCGATCCTGAGAGCTGAAAAGCGTTGATTCTCGGTTCTTTGATCCGTTTAACTCCCGAATGATGCACAAGTCCTTCCTAGACACCTGAGATGCAAAACATATACAAATGCAAGCCTAATAGGACTTAAATGCAACCTAAACTAGTTAAACCGAGTGAAAATAAGGCTTAAAAGGCGATAAAACCACACATATCACTCGTCAAAGGCAGAACTACAAGTATACCGGCGGGTTTGCATCCTATTTCCTTTGTTCATCATAACAGCTGTGTTTCAGGTACACTAAGTTCGTATGTGTTTTGTATGGAGGAAAAATGAGTTTTGGGAAGTATTTGTATGAGACTCGTTTGTTAAAATATGCTCAATCAGATTGAAAAGTAATTTATAAAATAGGCTCAATGTGACTAAAAAGTCAAAGAAAGTGAAAGCAAGCGGAACAATCAGATATAAGAAAGAAAAAGGAACAATTGGGAATTCCGGAATGAATAAAGCAAGCGGAGCCAGAACTCTACTAATCCCAATGCAACAAGTACCAATCACGTACAAGTAAAGTACAAGTACACTTAATTGTCAAAAAGAACTGACTCCTCTCTTCTCCAAAAAGTGAGAGCTGCTTTTATTCAACGCACGTGCGCTTTAAAAACATTGTTAAATAAAATTCCATTTTTTGGGTAATTAACATAACCAAATTTAAGAATAAATGATGATTACATCAAAGTTTTTTATGAATACATGAACGAGGATTACATGCAAGTTTGTATGTATACGTGAATGATGATTACATCAAAGTATATATGTAATCCTGAATTTTAGGAATTTTGTATATGGTTTGTCGTAAACAACCTTCAACATTATATGAAACCATTTACCATCTTGACGACTGTAATGAAGTCAATCAGTTGAATTATTTGATTTCATAAAAATTTTAATACACAAACATTATAACTCATGTGTATATTATTATAATCATGTGGACAACTACAAATTAATGGATTATAAGTAGGTTCAACCAAAGATTCTTTAAAATGGTTAAAAGACAACTCTTAAGGATCTAGAACTACTCATTTCTTGAGGACAACTTTGTTAAGTCATTTAAATATTTCAAAACTTAAACGTTTCCGCTGACCGGGAAATTTCAAATTTTTCGAATTTTAATTTTTTTCAATTTTTTCGCTTGACTCTGTTTTCGCTTTGTTACGCCCCCATTCTATGTCTATTAATTCTCAGATATAGAGGGAAGGTGAGAGACAGAGTTAGATAAATAGAGAGCTCTCATAAACAGAGAAAGCGTTGACATATAGCTCGACAGAGAAAGTTAGAGAGGGAGAGATGGGAAGATTCAGTGATTATACAAGCGATTCGTCTGACCCACCACCAGATCCATATCTCGTCGCTAAGTTCGAATACAGAATGCGTACAATATGTTACTGCGGTTCTCCGTTGGAGAAGAAGGTAGCATACACCGATCCAGTGAATCCGGGGAGATTATACTTCACTTGCAAGTCGTGAGGTAATCATTTTGGTGTGTGCTTGGTCGCTTCTATCCTAAGCTTGTTCTATTCTCATGTGTTAAATTGTGTAGGATGGTGGTACATATACACATCATACCGTTAAATGGTGGGATGATTCTGCCCAAGAAGAAATTAGAATCATGAACAAAAAAATCGATGGAATCAAAGACCTAAAGGAGGAAAACAAGCAGCTGAAAGATGAAATGGTGCAGTTGAACTGTAGACAGGTCTATTTGGATGAAACCATGACAAACCTATGGTTGAGGAACAAGAAGAATGTGGAAACGATGTTCTTCTGTGTTGTAATTGTCGTTTTTATTGTTATGGTAATTACGAAATTTCACTAGTTCTTAGTTGTCTAGTTGTCAGTTGGTACAATTTTCCTAAGTTGTCTGGTTGTAATCCTTCGATTTCGCAATTTGAACCATATGAATTCGATTAACTTGCATTAAACCGAGCCAAACCAAACAAAACTTCCAAAATACGAATCCGTCCGCATCTATTTATTTTTCATCCTTTATTAGAGAAAGAGAGAGAAAAAGTTCTGATTGGCCAATATTTTTGCTTTTTCTTTTCTATCATTCAGAGTTCAACCATCTACAATGGGCTAATTTTCTAGTATTATAGTTGTCTAGTATTATAGTTGTCTAGTAGTCTAGTTTTCTAAATCACCAGATAGTTGTTTAGTAGTCTAGTTTTCTAAATCACTCGATAGTCGTCTAGTAGTCTAGTTTTCTCAATCACTCTAGTCTAGCTTGGCCTTTCTGCTCAACCTAGCTAACCCGACTTGATTAAACTTTGATGCAGTGCATTCTAGCTCGTTTTTAGGAACTTCCAAACTTGATCTAGATCTTCCTTTGATCGTTGATCCTAGATTAGTTCAACATCACCAAATGGTATATCCATCTTTCTGCTCAACTCTAGTCTCAATCACTCTAGTCTAAATCACTCGATAGTCGTCTAGTAGTCTAGTTTTCTTGGTTGAGCAGAAAGGCAAAGCTAGACTAGCCGTGATCGACCCCGTCCGGGGATGCTGCACTAAACCTACTAAAACCCATGGCTCTTACGCTGGGTTTTCCCCTACTATACGGTGCAATTTGCATCCGCCCCTCTCTCACGAAGCTCTCACAGTCCCGCAACCGGACGTCATGATCTTCGAGCTTCTGCCACACGGTCTCCAACTTTCCATCGATCTTCTCACTCAATTCAGACATTTGTTTAATGACCACGCCCAACATATTCAATAACCCTGCTTCCGAGGCACTAGATCCAGGATCTCCTCTTGCATTATCACCTCCTCCTGCAATATAACCTTCTATTGCATGACTAGAAGAGGCAAGTCCAACATATACGTTCTTCGTTATGCCTCGGGCCGACAAATCCTTATCGAACAGGTCTTCCCACCATATCTTTTCACCTCTAACAACAAGATGCTCCATCCATCCACGTACCATAGCATCAGTAATATGTGAGCATGCATTGGAATCGAGCTCCATGATGCGCTCCATAAGGTCTCTCTCGTACTCGCCGAGCCCTAGGATGCTGATGATATCCTGCAGTTACCAACAAATATAAGTACAAAATAATAGGACTACTTACATTTACACATTTTACCTTGGTTGCTCCAAGCTCCAAGTTGATGTCGTCGAGTGGATATCCTTTTATGTTGGTCTCAACGTACCGATGCTTACATAGCCTCGAACAATACTTCTCTGCCGGGACATTTTCACGAAATTTTCGTCTAAGGACAGGAACACACTCGAATGCAAAAACCTCGAGAGGAAGAACAAAACCTGAAATAGTCCAGGTATGACCCTCTTTCACCACCCCTTGCTTGAACTTCTTCTCAATACTCTTCACCTCCTCCAACAGGATGTGAAATGTGTATCGCCCCCATGGGAAAGTTCTACACAATTCCAAATTATCGACGACCTTAAGCAAAATGGGTCTATGGGTGTCGCCAACTTACATTTCGCCTTAATAACCTTGCATAAGAATAACAAGACAGTCATATTCTTCATGTCTTCCCCGTTCAGTCTTTCCTGGATTATGTTTTCCACATCCACCATTGTGATATGCTTTTTCCGTTTAAAAACCCTCACTACCAAACTGTAATCTCCTTTATCCTTAGCTTTCAAATATGCGTAGTTGCTAGGATATTCCTGGCAATTCAATCCACACAACAACCCGTATTCTGTAATGGAGTACCACATGGGGACTACATTCACCACAAACGACATGGCATCATTACAATCGGTCATAGCTAGGTGAAGGAACAACATCCACATCCCCATTAGCTTCTTGTTCGGCTCCTCCGACATGTGGAAAAGATGCTGAAACTAGGGATGCCTTGTGAACCATCTTGTAGTCCTTGATCTTTTATGAACTGAATAGTGTCTCGAATGTGACACCTCGATCCAATCTTGCAGTGCTTCATGTACTGCTCTGGACAGAAGTAAAAATTTTCTGGTTTCGTCTTCATAGAATCACCATCCTGCAAATAGAATCATTTCCAGTAGTTGTCCATTATCCTACACTCTAACACTCAGACTTTGCTCTACTAGTCCAGTTATCCTAAAATCTAATCGTTTACGTAACAAAATTCACACACATTTCGCACACAATTCTCACAATTTTAACAACAATCATTCCAACAACATACCGTGTTTTGTGGAGGATCGGCCATTAGGACATCAATGGGAGCGGTTTCGACTCCGGTTTCAGGGGCTTCTACCCCACTACGAGTAACTCCTTCAACAGTTTCACCTATCCAATCTCCACTACTTTCATTAGATTTTTCGTATCTTTCCCTGGATTTATCAGACTCAGTGACACTTTCCCCGACTTCTTCTCCGATTTCAGCGACTTCTTCTTGAGCGATTGTGTCGATTTCTTCTAGAGGTGGATCACTTTTTCCCCGTTCGAGCTCTCTCCGTTTCCGTCTTGCACTACGACTCGTTGGAACGCTTCCTCCTTTCGTCTTAGGCCCCATTGTTATCAAGGAGTTTTCGAGTTGTCTAGGGTTTTGCTTCGCTCGATTTCGGGGTCCGAGATTTTGTCTAAGGAAAGTATCGGGTCCCAATTGTTGATGAAAACGGGTCCAATTGATGAAATGAGGTGTAATTTATGCAACTGGGTAATTTTCTGGTTTTATACAGAATTATTTTATGAACCGGGTGGGTTACTGGGTCGACCCCAAATTTTGCTTGTAATTATTCAACTTTTGGTTGGAAAATTTGATATTTCACCATTTTCTCTTGTTAAAATTATTGTATTAGAAATCATTTTTAAAAACGGTAATATATAAACTCTAAAATTACATAATTATGATATTTCAGACATTATTCCTTTTTCCGAACCATCACACCATAATTCCCAATCCTATATCTTTGTATTACCCAATATTTTGATATTATACAAAATATATAGTGTGTACACACAAGATAAAAATAACATAAAACTTTTAAAACCCCATGCAAAATCCTTGAACTATTTCTCAAAAGGTCACTACCGCGTGTACTTTTTTTTTATTTTTACAATTATTGGCCATAATTTATTATATCATTTTAACAAATAAACCCTAATTAAAATCTTCAACTTCAAAAATCAATACGGTCTATATAAATTTAACCAACATATATATAACCTACCTTAATTAAAAATGAAAAAATGAGATAGTGTAGAATAATTATTTCGTAGAGCTTTTAGGGAGACAAGTTTATGTTACTTGCATCCTTTCTTCTAGCCCCACCGAGCCAATCATGGAGCCTTTGTTCACGCTTTCTTGTTTTTTTTTTTTTAAATCAAATTTTGATATTATATCTCACTAATTACATGTTAAGAGAATATATGATATTAAATAAATAATTTAGTATGTATTTTTTATATCTGTTAAAGTAGATGTTATTATTTTAAAATTATATCATCAATTAAATAAACTGATACAAATTAATTATGATTCACATCACATCAATTAAATAAAATTATTTATTAATAAATGATATTAAATATGTGATTTCATATCAGTTAAACTAAATGTTATTATTTTTAAATTATAATATCAATTAAAGAAATTAATACAAATTAATTATGATTTACATCATTTTAAAAATCAACACAAATAATTTTTGATTTACATGGATTAAATAAAATTACTTATTAATAAATGATATTAAATATGTTATTTTATATAAATTAAAGTAAATTCTATAATTTTAAATTATTAAAATTAATGAAACATATTGATACAAATTAATTAGGATTTACATCATTTTTAAAAATCTACAAAAATAAACTAAAACCATCATACACACGAATGAATGAAAATATGAAAATGGTGAGGAAAATTGAAGAGAAAGGAAATATAAGTGACTAGTCAGTTGTATACATCTTGTTAGTAAGGATACATATTTTTAGATCATGACTAATCACTGTATAACAAATGACGTTAGTTCAGTGATAAAACATCTGGCATCACTAGTTACTAGATCGGGGCTTCGAGTCTCTGTAAAAACATTTGTTTCTTTTATTTATGAGAGTTTGAGTTAGTAAGCCGACAAACCTTTTTGGTCCATAAAAGTTGACAAAAAAGACTAATCACTTGTATTTCCTTTTTCTAATTCGTTTTCTCATTTTTTGGTATATATTACTAATATATTTGCAAAAATGGATCTTAAAATAAGGTAAATTAATCTAATTTGGTCCGAATCAGAATGTCCATTTTTAACCTAAATTAGAGAAGTCTAAAAATAGTATGTAAATAGTCAATCCAAATAATATTTTATCTGTATTGGAATTTTTTTTATAAGATACCTAAAATTTATATTAGATTTTATAAAGTATTAATATTAATATATTTTTATTATATATAACAAAATATATATCATATATTATTAAAAATAATTTCATTATTTAATCATTCACATGTAAAATCACATAATTTTGAATTTTTGAAACAAAGATATGATTTATGAATAAAATAATTATAAATTATATTATATTATGTTTTTGACTAAAATATAAATTTTACTTTCGAATTTCCTTAATTATTCTTTTGCAAAATTTCAAAATACTTTGTTTTACGTTAAACACTTAAATCATTATTTCTCAGGACAAATAATATAAGATTTAAAATATTAAAGAACATCTATTAACTAGCCAAGCGTATGTACAACTCCATTCTGAATGTATCTCTTCTCCTTTGTATTTACAACATCAACTGTATTTAGATGTTTCAAAATTTTGATAATGAAATGTTACATTTCCGTAAAAAAAATACTAAATAACTAAATTAAAAAAGAATAATTCAAACAACAAATATGGTTTACTAAAATGATAAAATATCTTGTATCTCTTAATAAATTAAATATTTAAAATTATCTTACTTAAAATAAAAAGTTTTTAACGTAGTTGAAACTTAATAGAAAATATCTATTTTTTTATAAAATACATATATATTCCAAAATTTAATAGAGTAAAATACAAATGGATTTATGTTTTTATAGAAATATTCAATTTAGACTCGTATTATTCTCAAACTAAAAACATGTTTATTTACTCTATATATTATGGGAGTTTTGAGTATCCCTCAAGCTTAAACTCATAATTAACATCCTTAGTCACAAGTAAATATAACTCCCCTGTTTTTAAGAGATTAACTTCGTATAATAATCATAACTAAAATTGTGATCTATACCATGTGTGGGATGAAAATTTGTTATTTTATATATTTTTAACATTTCTCATTTTTTCTAAATATTAAATCAAAAAAATATTTTGATTTTCTATTAAAGTAAATATTTAAATTTAATATTTTACTCGTTTGGTTTAACTACCAAATTACATAAACAAAATAAAAATTATGTAATTTGAATGCCGAATAAATCAAGCTTCCGACTGTTATTCAACATTCTGAGCATATTAATTTATTTATAGAGTTGTTTCATATTCTCTTATTATTTTCTTAGTCGATGTGAGACTTTTAAGAAAGTATAATTTTCTTTATAAGTTGAGTATTTCATATCCATTTTGAAAAATTTGAATCACATAAAAATTGAAAAATCATTAATTTAGATTATATGAATTATATATACATTCAATTTTTATATAAGAATAATATCAAATAAAAATAAGTAGGGCAATATAATAATAAAAAATATGATATGATTACATATGAGATCCTCTTTCTTGAATTGAAATGACTACGTAATATAATATAATATAATATATTATAAATATAAAAACATACTTAGTATTATGACTTTTATGGAAATTGCATTGTTCTGTAATTTCATCAGATATTAAACTTAATTTTAAATTTAATCTTAAAATGCATGAGAGAGTGACACGTCAACATTTTCTTATTAAACATATTTTGGTTGCGACACGTCATCAACATTTTAATATCAATTTCTTCTGGTTGAGACACATAAACAAAATATTATTGTTTTAAAATACATGGAATATGGTCTTTATTCTCCCTAATGGTTAACATTGATTTCAAAATTTACCAATCAAAATATTAACTAACAAATCTGCAGCTAATTTATTGTTAAATTTTTTAAATTATTTGCAAATAAATCTTTAATTATTACATAATAATACATCGCAAATCTGTCACAAATCTATTTTTGTAATGAATTTGTAGAGAGAAATATTAACTAAAATATAGTTGCAAATAAATCTGTCACGTAGAAAATTGCAGTATGAAAATCTGTCGTAAATAATCAATAAATTTTATTTACTATTTACTAAAATAAAACGAGAAAAGAAATAAAGAGACAACAAATTCTAAAAACAATGGTTGTTGAATCCTAAAAAAATAAGAAGAAAAAAGATTCTTGGAAGATGAAGAAACACAAATAAAGAAAAATAATATTTTATGATTACTTACAAAAATATGTTGTAAAAATATAGTATTTGTTAGAGGTAATTATCTCATATATTTTTATATTTTTTTATTATGGTCTAAATCGATTTAAAACGATATTCTCCCCTTTATAAATAGAGATATTATGGAACTATGACATGTAGTCTAATGATTTATGCTAATGAAATCATTATATAACTTCGGAATCAAGTTCCGCATAATAGATGTATTGTTGATAAAAAGACATTATATTAAATTGGACATATAAAAAAACGTTAATACAATCCATTTATCTCTCTTATTCTCTTGCATCCCTCTCATACCTCTCTCTTAGATTTTAATACACTATTATAATATAAATAATCCGACACTTCGAGGAGGTATAAATATAAATATATATATCTATTCAACATGTTACCATCACGATCGTCTCAAGATCAATTTGAACTCATAAATTATTAAGTTTATACAATATTTATTTTTCTGGTTATTAATTTATGTTATATACTAATCGTAAGGATGAAACTGCCTCCACGATCATATGGATGACGTCGCCTGCTCATTTATTTATTGTTGTTATTTTTTATGGGCGGAATATCACCTCCTTATTTATTTACTGTTGTTATTTTGGTGGAGGAAATATTGTCTCCTTATTTATTTAATGTTGTTATTTAGGTGGGCGGAATACCGCCTCCCCATTTATTTAACAATTAATTATTTAATATGTTATCATTGTTTATGTTGACTTAATTGATTTAATTTTTGTTCATGTTAATCTGATGAATTAATTTTACTGTTTATTTTTATTATCGAAGTATATTTTAACCGTTTTTACTTAACTAAATTTATATTAAACATTTTTTTTTGTTTATAGCAGATACCATGTCAAACTTGGCAAAGTTTGAAATTGCTGCCCTAGAAGTTTTCGGAAGAAACTATATGACATGGGTGTTAGATGCAAAAATACATCTGAAAGCAAACGGGTAAGGGCCTATTCGTTTGTGCATCCAGATGCAGCATCTGGATGCAAACGCATGAGATGTTGTTCGTTTAGTCATTTTTGATTTGCATCTAGATGTTGCATCTGGATGCAAAGATGCTAAACATCTCAAATTTCTAGATATTTGAGATGTTGTAGAATGTAGCATCTGGATGCTGCATCTGCATCTCAAATTTTTAAAAATCAAGTTTTCCCCAAAAACGTGGGATTAAGGATTTTCGGAAAAAAACGCGGGATTGCGACTTTTCGGGAAAAACGCGAGATTATGACTTTTTGGAAAAAACGCGAGATTGCGGCTTTTGGGAAAAAACGCGGGATTGCGGCTTTTCGAGAAAAACGCGGGATTGCGGCTTTTCGGGGAAAACACGGGATTGCGGCTTTTCGGGACAAACGCAGGATCACGCATTGATCGATCTAAAATGATCTCAGATGAAAAGAAAGCGAGAGCCATGATATTTTTACGCCACCACCTCAATGATGGTTTGAAAGGTGAATATATCACTAGAGAAGATCGTGCAGATCTTTGGGAATCACTCAAGAATAGGTTTGATCACCAAAAATATGTGATCTTACCAAAGGTAAAACATGAATGGTGGATCCTTTGATTTCAAGACTGTAGAAGTGTTAGTGAATATAATCCTGCCCTGTTTGGATAACATCCCGAATGATGTTATGTGGAGAGAAGGTAACTGATTATGATATGATTGAGGGAACTCTCCAAACTTTCCTGGAAATGAGCTCCTACGGCAACAATACAGGGCCAAAGGATTCACTAATTATTTGAAGCTGATGCAAGTTCTCCTTGTGGCAGAACAAAATAATGAACTTTTGATACACGCCAAGTACGTGAAAATGCCCTTGGAGATGGATCCGTCGATGGCCGGCTACGGGAAAGTGGCCTCAACGTCCAAAGCTCTTAAACCTGCGTTCGAAAGGAGTGAGTTTCGTTATTCGTCGACCAAGTGGGGGTATAAATAAGAATAGTCGAGAGGGAGATGAGAAAGGAAATGTATCGGTCGATGGATTTGAAGTTGATGGTGTCTGGTACGGCCGGTACGAAACGCCGGTGTACGGAGGGAAAGTTGTGAAGGTTTCTTCGACCGAATCGTAACCAAAGTTGCCGCCTTTGTGGGGGTCTCTCTTTGTGGTGGAATGGTGAAGATCAGTCGAGGAGGAACAACGAAAATACAAGATCTGGTCGATGNCGGGTACGTACAGTACGGCCTCGTCGGGCCGTACAAGGCTTTCTTGAGTGACTTCTCCGCACAAACGTTTTCCGATGAAGCTGAAACTTGGTGTAGTGTAGTTTGATGATAAATGAGGAGGTTCGATTGAGACAGAAAGGTAAAGAACACGATGGAAGGCGGAGGAGGACGGTGACACAACAAAACGAGTGATGGGTGGTAAGGTGGGGAACGAGAAAAGGGAAAATGATG
>OVAO01000737.1:0-18639 GCA_900406285.1 Biscutella auriculata | reverse complement strand
TTGAGGAAAGATAGATTCCCGGAAGAAAGAGATTCAAAACTCAAGCCACATATTGATAGACCATTCCAAGTCACAAAGAAGATCAACGAAAATGCTTATTATTTGGATCTTCAAGGTAAGTATAATGTGAGTTCTAGCTTCAACACAACTGACTTGGTTGCTTTTGATGTAGATCCCACATATTTGAGGTCAAATCCTTTTGAAGAAGGAATGGATGATACACGCGTGAGAAGCCAAGAACAAAAGATGATACAAGAAGATACTTCTCTCGCCGTCCCAACAGGTCCAATCACGAGAGCACAAGCGAAGAGGCTTTCTGGAGCCATTATGCACGCATGGGAAGACTTGGAGAAGACTTTCTATTTCTTGAAGAAGGAGAAGGAGCCCGATCCAAGTATATATCTCATTATGTCTTAAAGAGACTAGTTCGGATGTTGAGATGGTTCAAGGTACTCTTTTACCTTAGGTGGGTTTTGTCCCAATGGGTTTTCCCACCAAGGTTTTTAATGAGTCCCATTGCACATGAACCAACTCAAAGTCTCCAAGGCGCGCCAAGAGAGTCATACAAACACTTAGCTGAAATATGCTCATTAGTCGATTCTTGTCTCAAAGTGTGTCCTTGTCGATTCTTTCTTTGAGTTTTGCGCTTTGCCCATTTGGTTTAGGGCTTCCTTTCTTTCTTTGAGTATTTATACTCTCTTATGTCCAAACTTTATCCTTAGCTAACATTTTGAAATAAAAACCCAGAGAGTTTGTGTTAGCTCCTTTTGCTTGAGTGTGAAATATCTCTTGCGATCTAAGTGCATAATATCTTAGATCTATTAAGGTGTATCCAAGGGTTCTTCATCCCCTTGGTGGTCCTTTTCATTTCCCCTTCGTTTCTCATCTTTTTGCATCCATCGTTCCGGTTTCGTCGCCCGCCATGCAAGTAACTCCAACTCACCGTCGTTCTCCATCCTCCGCTTGTATTTCGCCGGTTCTGGCACGATCCATCCTCATCATTTACCCTGAGATTCATCTCCACCAAGTCTTGTCAAGATCGGAGTTCATTTGTACATGAGATTCGGAGAAGTTTGCCTTGTTCGGCCCGGCGAGGTCGTACCCTCTCGTATGACGCGAACTCAAACATACTCCTCTGACCAAAACGTCCAAACCTCAAGATCTCCCTCGATTGATCTTCATCATTCTCATTCAATAGAGACTACAACGAGTTTCAACCCGATCTGTAGTCATATGGTCGTGAGAATCACACAACATTCTCCCTGTACGGTCGGCGCAGCCGTACACGGTCGTACTCGACGACCTCATTTCAAACCCTCGACCATTTCTTCATTCTTTACTACTTGCTATTGAATGTTCTTAATCTTTTGAACCCTCATCCAGATCTGATAAGTTTCGTATTTGTTGTACTTAGGGTTTGGAAGATTTGAACTCGCGACCGCCTCAAGTCGCCGGTCTAAGGCTAGTTCTACTCCAAGGGCATAACTTCATCAAGGGTCGTGTATCAACATTCCTCGGTCATCATTGTTGCATAGATTGTTGCATGAAATTATGTTTAATGCTTTCTGATTGTGTTTTCTTTCAAGGGATTGTTTAGAAGCATGATTAGGAAAGAGTTTCTATCACAGGAGTGAATTAATTTACATTATGAATTCCTAGACATAAGACAAGCTTGATTATGTGAATTGAACTATCTACTACCATGAAAAGAACTGCCCATTTCGATTGCTCTAGTCTATAAAGATATCTTTTATTTATGAATTTTTATATATTGCGTGTTTATTTTCCCTTAACATTGGTTTGACAAAACATCCACCACCATACCACTATACTACATCACTACATCGCACAAACCACAAAAATAACACTTATCACACTGGCAGATAAAAGAAAGAAAGAAACCCAACACAGCACTACAAGAAAACATGGGATTAACGACTACAAAGAGCGACTACAGATGTAGTCGTAGATATTTGTGACTCCATGGCGACTCCTTAACGACCCAAGAGTGACCAAAAATAGGTAGTGGCAAAGGAGTCGCAAAATAGTGACTCCACTGTCGTAGTCGCTATTCAGCGACTAGAGAGCGACTCTGTATCAGAAGTCGCTAGTAACTACGACTAATGAGCGACTTCAATTGGTAGTCGCAAACTTGTTGTCGCACATTGAGTCACTATAGTCTAGTAGTCGCAATGTAGTCGCTCATTTAGCGACTAATAAGCTACTCTTGCGGTGTAGTCGCAAATAATTGGTTATAAAACATTTAAAATTCTGATTGGTAGGTGTATCTAACTTTAGCTACTCTGTGGGAGTCGCAAATGGAGTCGCACATTTTGTTTATATAAGCCCCAACGAGCTTCACAAGTTGTAATAAGAAAGAAGTGAGAAAGAATAAAAAATATGACAAATCCTTATAATAATTGGAATTCGAGAGAGTGGATGTGCCGAAGAATTGATGAGGTGGCGAATAACATTGCCGCTGATTTTTTTGTCGAAGTTGCGGAATTCATGAACATGGAAAATAGTCAACCAACTGCACAAAGTAGTGGAGGTATGTTTTACTGTCCATGTAGGAGTTGCAATAACGAAAAATTTCTGTCGGGATGTAAAGTTTGGACACATTTGTTAGGCAGAGGATTTATGGCTAATTATTATGTTTGGTATAGACATGGGGAGGAATAGAATGTTGATTTAGGAACAAGCTCTAATTATGTAAATTCCGATCAACCATGTCATAGTGATCTTCAAGAAGATGTGAGTAATTATAATATGGGTGATAGATTTGTGGATATGGTTCACGATGGCTTTAATGAACCTTTGAATCATGATCATAACCAAGACGATGATATTAATGATCATGGTTATCAAAACTCGATAAAACCAAACGAGGAGGAATCTCCAAATGAGGAGACAAGGAAATTTTTCAACATGTTGGAGTAGGGAATAATCTATTATACGATGGTTTTCATGAAGGGGACTCGTAGTTATATGTAGCGACTCATTACATCAACCTGAAGGTAGATTTTAATTGCATCGAGAAATGCGTTGATGGTTGGACTCAGCTAATTTCGAGGATTTTTTGAACGATAACCAGGCGACGAGTTCATATTATGAGACAGAGAAATTGATGCGTAATTTAGGTTTCCCATATCATACAGTTGACGTGTGCATCGAGAATTGTATGATATTCTGGAAAGAAGATGAATCATTGAATGAATGTAGATTTTTTGATGCCCCGGGTAGATTTTGTGCTTCCGTTCATTTTTGCAGAACTTTTACCTCGAACCGTACATCTTGCTCTATCTACTACGTAAATTTTGTATTACGTACTCATACGTTAACGTAAAGAAGTATACAATAATTAATGAATATAAATCATGAGTAGGCATTGGAAACTTTTTCCAAGACCTGTGTTCAAGATCTCTACAACTAAATTGAGTGGAAATTATGAAGGAAAACATCGTCCTAATTTTATGAAATGTAGAGAAGATCTTTTCCCCGGGGTTTTTCGATGTAATGGAACATCTCGTTATACATCTTCTATATGAAGCCGAACTCGGCAGACTTGTTCACTACAGGTGGATGTATCCATTTGAAAGTTTTTTAAGAAACTGAAAAGCAAGGCGAAAAAAAAAATTATTTTTCCGCTTATCGATTTTTCGATAGAATAAGTGGGAATAAAATGAGACTCCACCAAATAGTCATAAAAGAGTCTCAAATTGGTCACATTTTTTGGACTAATATGTGTAGGTCACAAATTTAGGACTGTTTTGCAACTCTATTTTAGGAGTCGCATAATCGTCTTTATTTGGTTGTACTTTGGTTGCAAATATCTGCGACCACGATCGTGGTTGTAAATTGTAGTTGCAAAATGATTGTTTTTTTATAGTGTTGGTTTGGATTCAATGGTCTAAAAGGCATGGAAACGTCAAATCTTGCTTTCTATATTGTTCTTTGTTTTCGGAAGATTATGAGATAAAGAAGGAAGATTTGATTGAACAATGGATAAATAAAAGATTAATAAATGGAAACAGAGAGGAAGATGGAAGTAACAACCACGGTTATGCTATAATTGGTTCCTTAGTTTGTGTGCATATATTGATGGAAACAAAACTGAAGATGGATGATGATGGTAAAAGCACAGAGAAGATGAAAATGCATGATGTATTACGAGAAACGGTTCTTTGGCTATCATATGACTTTTTCTAAGTTGGTGCGCTGATGTGGTTTGTTTTCTACTTTAAAGTATTAATTAACCTTTTTATCACCACACTGGTTGCAAATGTACAGTATATCAATTGTGTTTGTGGAAGTTATGAACTACAGGTTTAAATGTGCCTATAACTAAGATGGTTAGGGTTTTTGTAGTTTAAGACTAAATTTAAGCAAATATGAAAATAAGCGAATAAGGAAGCTAAGAAATGGAAACAAGCGATGCAACGAAACAAAGCAAGAATGAAGAAATAATTATTTCTATAAAACTAAACGTTAGGTCTTTGGGAGATTCCATTCTTGAATCCCATGATCTAGTGAACCAGTCATTAGGGTGGCATTTTTGCACCATCTTGAGTTCAACAAGGTTTGCATGGTCCTACCCCACTCTCATGGTGTATTAAGACCCAAAGCGACATGACCCAAATAACCAAACACGATGGGATTCATTCGCCTGGTGGCCAGACCAGCATTACCACGAAATGAAATCGATATGCTCACAACCAAGAGACCCTAAGGGAAGTCTATGCATGGGATTTTGCCCCTATGCAAGTTTCCTCTTATCTCGAAAATGTTCAGGGTATTCTCACTGGATTTTTCCCCTATGAAATTTTCCTTGGATCAATGGCTAAGTGATCAATCTTAGCCACGCATTGCACGCAGGTTGAGAGGAGACTCTTAGCCAACACTCTAACTTAATCGATTCTACTAATGTCTAGATCATGTTTTCCATGAAGAAAAATCTCTAAACTCAACTAGCTATTACTAACACATGAATACTACTGATACATGTGTGGTAGGGTTGATAAACAAAGAGAGAAAACAGTTCTTATTACTACAAGTAAGAGGATAATTTGGTGTAGAAGAGCCACGTTTCAAGATGATTCAAGGAAGCTTGGCTTTACACTTGAATCTATTCTATGTAACTTCTAGCAACAGAACTAAACACTAAGAGACTTGAGATTTTTATGAAAAAAGTAAAAATAGAAGCAAAGTAACAAGAAAACCCATGAGACAAGCCTAGAAACTACTGGCCTCAAGATCTAAACCGATCAAGCATGACAAAGAGAAAGATTTTTGCTTGTCTCTTACACTTGAACTCGGCCTATAACCCTAATGAAAGAAGAGAGACAAGAGGCTTGAGTTTACACACGATATGAGACATCGAGAGATGAAAAGAAACGATTTTTATTGATGAGAAAAGAGTGAGAAACAACCGACACAAGTTTAAGGTTCTCGAGCACACAAAGATAAGAGGTGAATCCTCTTTGTCTCCACTCTAAGAAGAGAAGAAGTCATTTATATAGCCAAGATTCTAACCACTTGTAACTGACGAAAGTACTTGATAACTCTAAATCAAAATAGGCTAAGTACAAATAATCCTAGATAAGCACTAAAATTGATATAGATGAAAAGGAAAGGAAAATAAGAAAATAAATCCAAAACCAGCAAACGTATCATACTTGAGATGTTGTTGCATCAAGTCCCTATGGGTGAAAAAGATTTGTCCTCGAATCAAGTACAAGATCAGGCCGCAATCTAGAAAGACACTTGACACTAAACACCAGAAGTGGTGATATCCGTTGGCAAACACAAACGATATGCATTATTATTGATGCGTTCAAGAACTTCGAAATGACCAATCTTCTTAGTTTCAACTTATCATAGGCACATGCAGGCATACGATCACGAGGCAAAACAGCTCAAACTTGTTCATCAACTTCAAACACAAGTCGACGTTGGTGACAGTCTGCTGCTACTTTATACTTGGAATTAGAGGATTGTAAATTTGAGATCACTTGTGTATGGAAGTCATGAGTTGCATCCACAAATTCACTTTCACTACCATAGATGAGAGTACGATTCGACAAAGTAGAGAGATCCACAAGGCCCGAGGAAGCAAACTGTAAATAACTTGGAATGGACTGAAGCCAGAACTACGATTTAGTGCATGACTATTTGCGAACTCAGCTTGTGGAAGCTTAGTGTCCTACATTCGTAACACATCACCAACCAAACAATGAAGGAGGTTACCCAACAAAAAATTAGTGACTTTTGTTTGGCCATCAGACTGTAGATGGTATGCATAACATATATAAAGAGTATTGTTCAACACTTTCCATAACGATCTCCAAACATGGCCAACAAAATGTGAGTCTCTATCATAAACAATTGAAGATGGCAAACCATGTAGATGATATATTCCCCACAAGAAAAGACTAGCAACCATGACAGCA
Source organism: Biscutella auriculata (assembly GCA_900406285.1). Lineage (NCBI taxonomy): Eukaryota > Viridiplantae > Streptophyta > Magnoliopsida > Brassicales > Brassicaceae > Biscutella > Biscutella auriculata. The sequence continues at coordinate 12,190 of OVAO01000737.1, read as the reverse complement.
TTCGTTGTACGCTTACAAGGAATGAAATGAACCATTTTGTAGAAACGATCAACAACGACAAAGATAGAATCAAACCCACATTGTGTTTGAAGAAGGCCGACGACAAAACCATACTAATATATTTCCATGGTTTAGTTGGAATCGGCAAAGGAAGATAAAGACCTGCAATTTTTGCTTGACCCAGCCTTGATCATTGACATGTCATACAACGCTCAATAAAACGTTCAATGTTATGATGCAAGGTCGGCCAAAATAGGAAGTAGATATGAGATGTAAAGTTTGGTCTCTGCCCAGTGACCTTCATTATGGATCTCAACAATAAGTTGTAGACGAAGAATACAATTAGGCACACATAATCAATCATGTCGTAAAAGGAACCCATCATGAAGGGTGTAATCTCGAGAGACACTTGTACGAGATTCCTCAAAGAAACGCCCAAAATCAGATGAATAAAGGTGAGTAAATGTCTCAAACCTTTGTACCGACATGTGAAGAACATATAGCAAAGCATGGGGGCGACTTAAGGCATTTGCGACACGATTTGAAACACCATAAGTGTGTTTAATGAGAAAGGTATCTGCCTCTCGTGTCCATTGAATGGGGCCCTCATGTCTTATGTAATATATTATTTTTTTTTTTTTTTGACAAAAGGTAAATAGATATATCAAAAAAGCAGTTTGGATACAAATGATTTGAGCTACATCGGCTTAGAAAACTAACTCCCAACAACAGGATGAAAGCAACTACAAATGGTTGAACCCATAAGGGTCATGAAAAGCGAATAGCGAAAATCAGAACAACAACACCTACGGACCATCAGGGAGAGCGGGCAGATAGATAGGAGTGGAGAGCCAAAATTCCATTAGGGAAGCGAAGGCTCTCCGATCCTTTCTTGCTAACAAAGTGTCCCTGATACATCTATCCATAGCAATGTAGAGGATTGGAACCGGGCGGGGATCTTTTCCATGGAGTCTTCCATTCCTCTCTTGCCACACAAAGTACGTCAATGTGTGCACCGAGAGGCGCTTGAGAGTCTGCGACAAGTGAGGGGTTCGCGAGAGCATCCAGGAGATTAGGACGTCCCAAGTGTGGAAAGGCAGGAAGGGTTGCTGAAGGCGCCTTAGGAGTTCTCTCCACACATCTAGAGTGTACCTACAAAAGAGGAAAAGGTGGTCTTTAGTTTCATCATGGGTACCACATAAACAGCAAGCAGGGGAAATTTGAACTCCCCAATTGCACAATCTCGATCTAGTTGGCAGGCGGTTTTGAGCTGAGATCCAAAAATGAAAGGCATGTTTGGGAATATGCCCTTTAAACCACACTGCTCGCGTCCAGTCTTGGAGGTCGCTTGTCTGCCGTAGGTTCTCCCAAGTTAGCCGCGAGGAGAAACTGAGTGTGTGAGCGAGAAGCGGATCCCAGTAGAATGAATCATCTCCGCTGGCAGCTGTTGGAACTGGTGTGTTAAGCAGAATCGAGCGCCAATAGTGGAGGTTGTGGTTGGTGTTTCGCGCCGATGGAAGCCGCCAACCTGTAGTTGTGTACGCGTCTGATACTGGAGCATCAAGCGGAATCCCAAGCACCGCAGGGGCCGATGGCGATAGCAGGTCAGCTAGGCAGCCCACTTGTGACCAATTGTCGAACCAATAGGAGCAAGTTTTACCCTCTCCAATGCGGCACCAGAGGAACTTCTTTGCGAGAGGGCGGATGTCAATTAGCGACCTCCATATCCACGATTGGTTTGGATGTTTAGCAGCTGTCCAGAAGTTTATCTTGTTGTCATGGAGATGGTGATGTTTGTTCCAAGCGACCCATAGCGAACCACCTGAAGAAAAAAGCAACCAAATCAGCCTCAGCTGCAATGTAGAGTTCCAAATGTAAAGATCACGAAGACCAAGTCCTCCCTCTGTTTTTGGCTTGGCTAGCGTTGTCCAAGCTACTTTAGCTGTAGCCTTCGCATTGAGATCCCCGGACCAGAGGAACTTAGTGCATAGAGACTGGATCAAGTTAATGCATCCTTTAGGAAGGAGGAAGGCAGAGAACCAAAAGTTTAGCTGGCTATAGATCACCGATGTGATCAACTGAAGCCTTCCTGCGAATGACAGATGCTTGATGGCCCAAGTGGTAAACCGCGATTTTATGGAGTCTATGAGAGGGGCATAATCCTCAAGAGATAGCCTTTTGCTCTGGAGAGGCAGACCCAGGTATCTGAACGGGAATGAACCCACCTGGAAACCGAGCTCCGCAGAGGCACCAGATTCCACCTCGTTCAGACCCGTAGTGTACAGGGCTGATTTCAGCTTATTCATAGCTAATCCGGAAAGAGCTTCGAAGCGGTCAAGCGTTTCCGTTATCTGAAGAAGAGAACTCGTGGTTCCGTTGTAGAAAACCATAAGATCATCGGCAAAAGCAAGGTGAGAGATCCGCGGGTTTATTGCTTTGGGGTGGTAGCCAATTCTCCCATTGATGAACTGCTCGTTGAGCATGGCTGAAAAGATTTCCATAGCAATCACAAAGAGCGAGGGAGATAGCGAATCACCCTGACGTATCCCTCTCCTCCCTCGGAAAAAGCCACAAGGCTCACCGTTGACTAGAATTGAATAAGATGGCGTTGTAAGGCACTGGGAAATCCAGCGAATGAAGGAGTCCGGGAAATTAGCCGCGCGAAGGACATGAATAATAAAATCCCATTTAACCGTATCAAAGGCCTTGCGCAAATCAACTTTCAGGAGACCTCTGCTGGAAATGTTCTTATGATTGTACCCTTGGACTAGCTCAGTAGCGAGAAGAACATTTTCAACCAACAACCGGCCTTTGATAAATGCGGATTGGTTATTGGAAATCATGTCCGGCAGCAGCTGCTGTAAACGCGAGGCTAGAATTCTAGTGACGAGTTTATAAACCACATTGCAACAAGATATGGGTCTAAACTCCGTGATCCTATCCGCTCCAACTCTCTTTGGAATGAGACTGATATTGGTCGTGTTCCACTGTTTCAAAAGCTTACCGGACTGAAAAAACTCTAAGACAGCGGCTGTTAGGTCTTCACCAATGATCGACCATGTGGCCTTATAGAATTCCGCATTGAACCCATCCGGACCAGGCGCTTTGTTCCTTGGGAGACTGAGAAGGGCGGTTTTGACCTCAGCCGCTGTAACTGGAGCTTGCAGCATATCTTTATGCTCCCTGGTACAAGTGAAACTTGAGATTCTCTCGATGGATGCTTTATCATCCTCCGATAGCGGAGATAGGGATTTTCCCAGCAGATCAGAGTAAAAGTTAATGCAGTGCTGCTGAATATCATTCTCGGCTTCGATTTTATTCCCAACTTCATCAAGTAAGTAATGTATCCGCGCGTGAGCTCTTCGAGCAGCAACAAACCGATGAAAGTAACGAGTGCTAGCATCAGCAGCGGAGAGCCAGTTAATGCGAGATCTTTGGTGAAGCAGAATGCCTTCTGCTGTAGCAAGCCCGAGCCATTTTTCGTGGAATCTCTTCTCAGCAAGCGCGTTCTCGACCGTAGGGGAAGCTAGCAGAATATTCTGCGAATTCTGAAGATCACTAGCAGCTTCTTTAACTTGTCTTTCGAGCTGAGAGAAATTTGTGCGGAATAGATTTCGACAGACTGCTTTAAGAGATGACAGCTTCTTGGCAAATATGAACATTCGGGTCCCTGTTACCACCGTTTCCTCCCATTGGCTTCGGATATCGGGGAGAAAGGATGGCAGCTTGATAATTGTGTTGGAGAACCGAAACGGGCAAGAAGTTGCACGAGCAACCGAGCTCAAAGAAACTATAATCGGACTATGATCCGAACAAAGAGGGGCTTCAAATTCCGCAAAGGAGTAGGGAAAATCCGACATCCAATACTCGTTGATTAAAGCCCTATCCAGCTTCTTCGCTAGGGGACGGTCTTGCTGATTGTTCCACCAAGTATACCGGTTTCCCCTATAAGAGAGATCAAAGATATCGGCCGAGTGGATGCAGTCGTGGAACTCTTGCATACCAGAGTTGACGCTAGTTGAGGACGAGGAAGAATCTTCAGGTCCGAGAGCCTGGTTAAAATCACCGAGAGTAAGCCATGGCAGATTTGCAAGGTCCTGTCGCTGCACTAGAGTAATCATGTCCGCCCAGAGTAGAGTACGACGCGCCTGATCATTCCTTGCATAGACAAAAGAAACAACAAAGTCAGTTGGGTGAAAAGGAGCAGTAACACGACAACATATAATTTGATCAGAAGAAAACATAATGGAAACCGAAATCGAGGGGTCCCAAATCACCCATAAGCGACCCAAATCATCAGAATCATAGTTAGTACTATACTCCCAACCAGGAAAAACGTTTTGCAAAACGACAATAAAACGATGTTACAAAACATAACTACGATGTTACAAAACATAGTACTATACTCCAACCAGGAAAAACATAATGTAATATATTATTGGAGCCATAAGACTACTAAATTGTTACAAAACGACAATAAAACGATGCAAGACCGTGAAAGCTTCATGTATAAGTTAGTGTAGAGTGCGTATTCCAAGTATAAATAGTGGAAATTGTACCAAGATCAACTAATAAGCCCTATGTCGAGACAATATATCCAAGAAAATTGACCTTTTTTACCCAAACTCACACCTTTTCCTTGACCAGAATTTCCAATTTCTTGTGAAGTGGATTCGAGTCTAATAGAAGCTTATAACTTACGCAGAGACGAATTAAAACACCAGACTGATTTTTAGGTTTACACTTGATTTTACAATTTTTTAGAGAGTGCTTTGTAGAGAGCATTGAGAGAAACAATTTAGAACCACATCCTTGTATTTTGTAGAGGAATTTGAACTCTTTTAGTTATTTTATTCAGTTTTTTATGTTTTCATTCAATTCATCTTATTTGATTTTCGTTATCATGTATAAGTAGTTTCATTATTGAGTTTAGGGTTTTTAAGAGGAGATTTAGGGTTCATGCTTGATTGGGCTTGATGTAGGGAAATGACTATTAGATTATTCATCTAGTGGCTGAAAAAATTACCTTATTTACACTAACTGTTTGGATTTGATTTAGATTTGATTTATGCTGCAAAAATGAATGTTAGATCGCCTGAACTACACTAGCAGAGCAAGGTTTACAAATGACAACGACAATTGAATTAGTAGAGTGTTGTAAACAATATCATATTTTGTTTATTATCATGCTTGTTTAAATCAATAGGATGTCAACGACAATTAGACTTATAAGGTTTTGAAACATAGGATTTTAGCACCCAAACACGGGATTAGATTCATAATAGACATATGAGTTCTATACATACATTCTATGGCTCGCCCTTTGATCTCACTATAACTCAAAACTCCCTGAGAATCCCTAGGCACAATGATTGCTCGATATTTGCATCTCATTTTCTATGATCTTGTTATTTGCTATTCTCTGTTAACTACTAAACCACCATCTTTTATCGTTTCGGCTTAGCCATCATTTAGTCTCATTTTCTCTTTGTGTTAACACATTAGTCTTTGTTAATTTGATCCATGAATACTACTGTGAATTGTCATTATACACTTGCAGTAAGATTATGAGGGTAAAACCTAAGATACCATGTTTTTTGCGCCATTGTTGGAAACTAATTTTGTCAACCCAAGAGTTTAAGGTTAATTGTAGTCCAAGACATCTCTTTATTTTTGTTTGATTCTTTTCTTTTTTCTAATTCTTTCAAGTGCATGAGCATAAGACACAATATAAGCAAGGAACTGACAATCCATTGCCTTTGGAGAACAAGATCGGTCGCTTAGAAAGACAAAGAAAGAAATGAAAACAATGGCAAATCGAGATGCTTGACGATAATCTTCAGCTTCCCTTGATTGAGAACCCTCAGGGAGAGGGGTTTGATTTACCACCTGTTGGGGATGGGACTCGGCAAGCAAGAGGCTTTATCGCACATGTTGAAGTTGGGAATCAATAAGCGTCCGAAGTTGCTGATAAATCCTAGTTTTAGGGATCTGTGAATTGCCATTCGGCATGCTTACACCCCATTATCATGTCAACAAATGGTTTTTTAGTGGTCTTTTGATTCCATTTTTAGTTTTCATGGGTTATAGGATGATATCTGAAGAAATGACGCTTTTGGATCGATTGAACCTTACCTAGGATCGATCGATCTTCACCTAGGCAAGATATTTTGGGTCATTCCACAAAATTCGGAATCGATCCCCTAATTCGCAAATCTTTGATATTCGCGTTTTTAGCCCAAGTCCAAAAGGAAATCCTGAACTTACCCAAGAGCCTATATAACGCCCAAAAACCACATGGTTAGTCTATTTTAGAAATCAAAGTCCAAAGATCAAGATCTTCTTACTCACCCAACAATCCAANGCCCCCCCCCCCCCCCCCCCCTAACATTTCCCTAAGTCGAATTGCCTGCTTTTCATGATATATTGGTTTTACGTTCTCAACACTTGATGTTTACAATTGCTAGTTACAAACCACCATCTCACATTTATGTTTCGTCTTAGTTATCATTAGGTCTTATTATCTTTTCCTGTTAGCACTTAAGTATTTGTTTTTGATCCCTAAGTAGAAAGTACTATTGCGATTTGTTCTATGCACTTTACGATAGTTATTTTAGGGTAAAACTCTGAGATGTCAAGTTTTTGGTGTCGTTGTTGGGGACTAAACATGCAGGCCCAAAGTCTAAGGTTGAACTTTAGTCTAAGACAGTATTTTTACATTTTTGTTTAATTTTCTTTTTAACTTCTTTTTTTCAGGTGCGTTCAAAAGGTACCATACCCCAATCGTACCAAAGAAGCACTCAAAGGAGAAGCATTATGAGAAACTCAAGGCTCTAACTGGGAACAACAAGTACGTTTACCTTTTGTCGAAGCAGTCACTAAAAAGTATGTGAAGTAGATCCCGACTAAAAAGGTCAATCTGGAATATAGAGTGATGATGATGACAGAAGAGTGTAGTGTAGTCTATCAGAGAGAGCTACCATTTAAGATGACATACCAAGGTTCTTTCACTTTGCCTTATGTTATACAGAACCGTAATTTTGACAGATGCTTGTGTAATCTTGGTTCATGGGTTAGTCTTATGCCATTGCCCGTTGCTAATAGTCTTTGTCTACATGATTTCAAGTTTTCGAGGATTGACCTTCGTTTTGGCAATAAGGTTTTGTCATTCTATGTGAACTGGATAATAAAGAAACTCAAGATTGATGTTCGGACCTTCACCACCAACAAATTGATGATGTTGTGCAAGAACTAGACAAGAAGTTGCAGATAGAGGATCCTCTACAACTGGTTCTGACCAAACTTGAAGGGGATCAAGGCTACTTGTATGATTAGACCACCCCGGTCATGCTAAGAAAGGTGATCTAGAAAAGAGTGCACCTCGGGCCTGAAGTAGTTCTTCTCATAAGTGGGATTGCAACATATACAAATCATCTAGACAAGATTGATCAATTCTCTGACCAGATCGATCGATCAAATTTCCCAAAATTGGCTACATCAGAACAATCAATCTATGTTTGACTTAGAGACATATCGATCCCAACTCCAAATTGATCGATCGATCCGCATCCATAGCTCCTGAACCGTTTTTTCCGAATATTCTAGAGGCTAAACCAACTAGGAAATGGATGTGCCTCCGCCAGATATCTCGATGATACCTATTCCAAGCCAGGAGGAGTGAATGCATGAATATAGGGTCACCACATCATTTTTGAGGAACCTGACTAAGCTATACAGTCTATAAGAAAATAATGTTTCATGCTCTATACAAGATTCTAACTTTGTTGATATTCTTCATAACTTAGATACTTGTGTGAATCTCATTATAGAGAGGCAGGGAAGAGGCGATATCGAAACTCATGATGAATATTGTAGACTGGGAACACTTATTCAACAAAAGGGTGTTGTGTTCTTCAAGGCTTTCCAAATAGAGCCAATGATTCTAATCTTATAAGCGAGGAGGGTGTTTCCTCAAATGAGGAAGTTGAACTCGAGGAGTCGACAGTTGAGAACATCAACCTTATCACCATGATTCAAACAATCCAAAGAGGTGTACACTCAAGGGTTGCAACGTTCGCTCAAAGAGGTAGAAAAGCAGTTGAACGAGCTCATCAAGTTGAGATCAATCGAACTCCTTGGCACACTCCTCCTTAAAGATCGAACACTCTTGAAGAGATCAAGGTGCCGACCATTTGAAGCTCACGACTTGCAAGCTTGGATCTTTAGTCCAATGCGCTGCAATGGTGATGAAACTTTGCAGGGACTCCTTAAGCTCGAAATGATGGAGAACGAACGAAGGTTGGTCGAGAGAACACTCATGAGGGTGGAGATCGACAGTGGGGGTGGTCGCGGGTGTGAGGTGGTGCGTGCGGCCTGCGAGTGAGGGGTGATGAATGAAAGCATGAAATGAAAGAAACAATGTGGTGAAGAGAGACCACAAGGTTGTGTTGAAGACTTGATACACTCTCACTCTTAGATATGATACACTAAGAGGTTTTCCAAAGGATATGATACACCTTTAGAAATGAACTTCCATTAAAGAAAAATCTCATGTTTTTTATTAAAAATAACTTCTTTTTGAATGCAATCCTACCACATGATGCAGTCAAGAACACATCTTATGTGGCGATTATGGAATGGGAGGTCAAGAAAGTCCTCGATGGAGACGTTCACCACCTTCCGCCAAAAGAGAAGAAGAAGAGAAGAAGACAAGAAAAGAATAATAGGATGTAAGTTGACAAGTCAATCAAACGAGGCCCAGTTGCGACTCTCACCCTAGTTAAGCATGATGGGGATTCTATAGAGTACAATATTCGGAGCAGAAGGACTGCAAAACCATTCCATAAGGTCATATGCATCATCACACTCTAATGTATTGAAAAAGTGAAGAAGGTATGCGTGAGTTGATGACTCACGATGTTACGTCTAGGCTGTCTGAGCAAAGACATAGTTACTCTTCACGGTCCGCCAAACCAGACTCACCTGTAGAATAGAGGGTTGTAATCTCTCTTTCTTCCCCAACCATCTCTTTATTGGTATTACACTCATGCACATGACTTTAAACAAGCATTTATGGGAGGCAACGAATTGATACTTCTGTTGATTTATCTTTTTATGATTTATTTTCGCTTGTTTTTCACTAGTTTTTTTTGTTTTTGCTGAATTTCAGGTCGGTTTCAGGGATGAATATTTTTCTAAGTGAAGAACAGAGCTTAGATCGATTGATCCACTTTTGGGATCAATCGAGTGGATCCATGAAGAAAAGTCGTGCCAGGCAGATCGATTATATGTAGTGATTTTGACGGTGTTAACACTCGGTTTCATGAATTTTTCATTAGACTAGGATACATTTAGAATCTTTTAGATTGCATTTGCATCGCATATGACGTTTCAGGTGGAGAGTTGGAGTTATACAAGGATTGGACTAGAAAGGAGTGATTAAGGAGCAAAAACAGCACAAGTCTCGGAACCTAGAGTATGTATTGACTAGCTCATACCGGTACCACCATTGGTGCACCACTAGAACATCACACGGGCGATCCATACCGGTCACCAAGCGGACCGGTGCCATACACCGAGACAAAAGAGCATCAACTTCACAATGCTCAGACCAGTCAGGATCCACCATCGATGCACTGATCGGTCCACATCTCATACCTAGACGGACAAAGCATACTTGTCAAGGGTACCGGTCAGTCTGACCGGTACCAATCCATTGAGCTAGACCAAGTCAAATTTCCTTATTTTAAATTTTAATTTGGTTAAGTATAAAAGGGTGCCAATAACTAAAACCCTAGACACGTTTTTAACTTAGTTTTTCTTAAGTTTCTGAGTTTTGGATCTGAGATTTGTCTTGCATTTCAATTTTCTATTGCAGTTCTTCTTTGATTTCTTGTCTTTAACTTCTTGTTATTGCTTATTTTCTTGCCCTTCTTAATCTTAATCCTATTCACAAACCATGTCTAGAAACTCTCTAAGTGTTCTAGGGATGGGTTGTGAGTAGATTCATATAACTTATTGATTAGGGTTAGAAATTGGTTAATTTGATTGCTACAAATGGTTTAGGATTGAATTGAATAAATTTCTTCATCAATTTCATGAAATTAATGCTAGAATAGGAGTAGCTAATCTAATCTAGATCATAGGAAAATTATTGTCTGGAAGGTGTTTGATAAAATTCTTGAACCAATGAATTTGTTGTTAGTCAATGTTATCCAAGGGATTATTTTAGGATTGGTTAATTTGCATGGAATTATGTTTATTGCTTCTTGATTGTGTTTAATTGCCAAGGGATTTTGTAGTTGCATGATTAGAAAAGGTGATACAAGTATGGGAAGCCTTGAGACCAAGACCGATCAAAGTGAGCTAAACTTTTAAGTTCCCACGAGTCCAATCACAAGAGGGAGAGCACAAAGGTTTGCTGGAGCTTTGATGCTTCTTGGGACAACTTGGAGAAACACCATCAACACTTGAAGCTTGAAGAAGAACCGGATCCATGTTATTACCTTCAAGTGATGGACTCGATTCATCAAAGGTGGAGCACTCTTTTTCCTTAGGTTGAGTTTTGTCTCATTGGGTTTTCTCAACCAAGGTTTTAATGAGGTTCATATTACATCAATACCTCTTCATGAACCATCAAGAAGCCTAAAGGAGAAGTGATTCACCATATTAGCATAATTTCCGAACATATAAAATTATTTTGGTTTTAGAATACCACTAATTTTCTAGATTATTATCAACCAAGTCATCTTAACTTCCAAATATTTTGAAAATTATAGCGTTTTACAAATCTATTATTTGTATGGATTATTATCCACCAAATCCACGTAATCCCTCAGACTACAAAATTTTATCGTATTACAAAATATCTTAGTTTTATGGACTACTATCAAACAAATGAGCATAATTTCTCAAAATACAAAACCTACTGTTTTACAAATCTCCCTATTTTCATGGACTATTATCCACCGAATGAACATAATTTAAGATTTTGAGGACTATTATTCATAAGTCAGCTTTTCCAAAAAATACAAAATTTTAGCATTTTATAAAAACTCTAAGTCTTTATTCATCAAACAAACCAGAATAATTCCCCAAATTACAAAATCTAACGTTTTCAAATCCTCTCAAATTAAGTGGACTATAATCAACCAAATCAACAAAAATTTCCAATATACGAAAAATCTGGATTTTTATAAAATCTCTTAGCTTTAAGTAATTTATTTATCAGTATAAAAATATATATTTTGTATATGTTAAGATTCATATTTTTAAAAGATGGATATATATTATTTAAGCTATGAAACAAACTAATATTTTGTTATATATAATATGTAGATGAGTAATTATTTAAAATATATTATAAATAAATCAAAATAGTAAGATATCATAATATTCTAAAACTTCTTGTACTTGAGTCATGTGAGCACAACATGTGCTTCCTCGTGGCCATTCTTTGTCCTTCCACGTGGCTTTTTAAGATGGACCAATTCATAGATAATTTGGGTCTCTGTTGGGTTATGACTTGTTATTTTGAGCTATAATAATTTGTGTTGGCTTAATAATAAATGGGCTTTCATAAGTTAGTTTAGGTTTTAGTTGTAGTTTAAACATATCAACTTTTATTATTATATTAGGTTTAGAACGTTGTATAAGGTTCAAATTCTATAGTTTTACTCCGTTTCAATTTTCACCAATTAGATGGTATAAGTTAGATTTGTTTTAGTCTGGTAAAGTTAAATTCAGATCACTTAATCTTATTCCCCATAATTTCTCCACTTTCTTGTTTGGAAGTGTTTTTGGCTCCTTTAAGAGTTGGGAAGTGTTTTTGTCTCCTTTAAGAGGTGTTGTTGTCTATCCTTCAAACCTATTTTCTTTGTTGATTTGTTGTCTATATGGATCATTTAACTTAATATAATAATAGAAGTTCACAAAATAATTTTATATCAATCATGATTTTAAACTTTCACTTATAAACATATCTGTAGTCTAGTGGTTTAAATTTTTTTAGGTTTTCATTCAACATAAGAGTTCAAGTCCTTGTAATTCTATTATGAATAAAATGGTGAGTGGTATCCACCTTGTGGCCCACAAATAAAACAATAACTAGATGTTTGATCCGAGTCATGCTCGGGATTAAGAGCTTGATTGGTTCACCCGCAACTACCCGCAAACGCAACTTTTGTGGGCG
>OVAO01000736.1:0-18642 GCA_900406285.1 Biscutella auriculata | reverse complement strand
AATCTCTGAATTTATAGTTGGTATTTGTTTGTGAAGCCATCGAGGAAACAATATTATCATATTTGAATCCGTGTTTCATCATAAAATTAGTAAATAAATAGAAATCTCGTTCAGGAATTTTATCATTAAATAAAAATACGGTTTAGGAAATTGATCGAACAGCGTCCTTGTAAGGTAAACTGTATGAGAAAGAGGGTAAAAGTCCTTGGTAGATTTGAGAGAGTTAGACTGCACATCATGAGTTCTAGACAGTCTCGAACTCTGAGTGTCTCCTCCAATAAAATACAATTGCTTAACAAACGAGTTCTCTAAATAATCAGGATATGAGTTACCTTTCTCATTCGTCCATCCTAAGCATTCATCCTACAAAAATAGTATTCAACACACAATAGAGAATCAATAAGAATTTTAGAAGAAAGTAACAAGAAAAAAAAAACCATCACAACACAATACACAATGAACAATCCTATAGCCCAAATCGACATCATAATACATAATTGAGTAAATAAAGGAGTAAACAGCAGTCTTTGATCCACACAAAAATTAATGTCTTTGATCTCTCTACTAACTCAAACGAAATAAGAGGAGAAGAGGAAACCAACCTGATGAGGCTCCTTACAAGAGTAACGACACCGTTGACATCGAGAAAGGATTCACAACTCAGCTGCTTGAGGAATTTAACCATGTTGACATCCACTTTAGTCTCCTCTGATTGGCTAGCCACGCACAAGATGGTGGATCCACTTTCCATCAAGATCACAAACCCTAAATTCGATTATGAAACAAGAGGCACCAAGAAGAAGCGAGCAAAATATAGAAAAGCTTGTTTACCTTAGTCATGGCTCTCGATTGAAGAGAGTGAGAGAGAGAATTGAAACCTTAATTCCTTAAATCGAGAGAAAGAAGAAGAGAACGGAATTTATCGAAGACGTCATGGATCTGGGATATGGAGGAAGAAGAACAACATAGAGTTAACGTGCTTAGGTTGGTGGAGGGAAGAAATCGGAATAGGGATTCGGTTGGTGGTGGTTGCAGAGAGACAGTCAAATAGGGAGGAACGGTGGTGGAGATGACAAAGAGACATGACGACAAAATCCTACCAACCATTTCTTCGTTCGTCGGCGATGACTTTCCAGAACAGAGGAATGGAGTTGAAAACTGCTTAGCAAGATGGAGAAGACGAAGACGAAAATGGCAGAGAAGAAAGTAGGAGGAATAATCGGAAGAGGAAAGTGTGTTGCAGAAGAGAGGACAAAAATGGAGAGAATTGAAAATGTTGAGAATGCAAATTTTAAATTTGAAATAAATATAATTGACGACGAAGATGGAATTGTAAATGTAGTTAGGATCATTTAGTTAAGGGGTAAAAGTGTAATGTCTTTAACAAAAGTGCCTTAATAAAACAAGTGACTCTAGAGTCTAATAAACCTTAGTAAGTGATCTTCAAATCTAAATAGTCCTATATAATATACTCTATTTCATAATCCTCTATGTATTAAAACAGAAGCATTTTTGCTGACGTATCATAACTAGAAGAGTTCTGATTCGAAATTGCTTATGTGTCATCTCCTGGTATGTTTTTAAATTAAATTTAAAATCAGGCTTAAATTTCTTACAAAATTACACAATATCACTACCATAAATATCATAATATTATATATATTTCCATATTTAAATTATGTAATATTATATAGTCATTTCATTTATAGAAAGAAAATCTCATATACAATCATATCATAATTTATATTATTATATTGTCCTACATATATTTACTTGATATTATTCTTATATAAAAGGTAAAATTAATATATAATTCATATAATAAAAAATTTAGTTTTTTTGAGTTTTATGTATTTTAGATTTATCAAAAAGATATGTAATACTCAACCTAAAAAGAAAATCTCATTTAAAAAAAATCTTACATTAACTAAGAAAATATTAAGAGAATATGAAACAGTTTTATAATAAGTTAATATGCAAATAATTTTTAATAAGAACCGAAATTTTGGTTTAGTCGGCATTCAAACTATATAATTTTTTTGTATATCTAATTTAGTAATTAACCATAAATTAGTAAATATTAAATATTTATATTTATAAAATGTCAAAATATTTTAATCCCACATATGGCGTGGGTAATAATTCTAATAAGAATAATAAGTGATTTTGAAGAGAATTTGGTTCTCAAATTAAATAATGGTTTAGATTTTAAGGTAAAAATATCATTATTTTTCTATTTTATTTTTTTATTATCCAATAACAATTAATCAATATTATTTTACTTCAGATAATAATAGAAGGAGTAAAATTTTTTTTTTTTTCAAGTTTGATGATATAATTTTTTATAGGAAAAATAAAGTTTAAGCTAACCATTAAACTTATACTTTTTCAAATCTAATGTTTTATTTAGAATACATCAATATGTCTATAAAAAATAAATTAGCTCAATAATTAATTTATTATACATAACTTCTTAAAATACAAATTCTAGCACTTTATAAAATAATTTAATTTTGTGAAGTTTTATCTACCAAAATAAAATAATTTCTAGAGATACAAAATTCTATCATTTTAGAAAATCCCTCAAATTAAAAATATTATCCACCAAATTAATATAATTTCCCATAATTATAGCTTTTATAAAAATTTCCATGTTGACTATTAACAACCAATATACATTACTATCGTCGATAAAAAATGCATTATTATCCAAAATACAAAATTTTATCATTTAAAAATATATATTAGTTTTATGGACTATTATCCACCAAATATGCATAATTTCGCAGAGTGTTAACTTTAGTGTTTTACAAAATCTCTAAATTTTGTAGACTATTATCAACCAAATAAACATAATTTCTTAAAATATTTTTTTTGTCATTTTACAAAATTCTTTGGTTTTTGTGAACAATTATCCTTCAAATCTACATAATTCGTAATATAAAAAATCTAGCATTTTACACAAACTCTTTTTTATGCACTATAATCCATCAAATCCTCGCAGATTCTCAAAATACAAAATTATAGCGTTTTAAAAATCTCTAAATTATTCTGGAAGTAAGCATAAATTTCCAAAATATAAATTCTGCCGTTATACAAAATCTATGTGTTGTTATAGACTATTATCCAGGGAATCAACATAATTTCTCAAAATACAAAATTCTAGCGTTTTAAGAAAATCATTCAATTTTTGTAGACAACCATCCACCAAATTAGCATAACCTAATTTCTCAAAAAACAAAGTTCTAATGTTTTACGAAATATCTATGTTTTGTGGACTATTATCCACTCAATCTACGTAATTTCTTAAATATTGTGTTTTTACAAAATCACTTAGGTTAATGCACTATTATCTACCAATTCCACGTAATAGCCCAAAATAAAAATTCTGACGTTTTACAAAATCTATAAGTTATTGTGGATATTATCCAACATATGAGCATAATCTCCAAATCTGTGTAATTTCCAAAAACACAAATTCTAGAGTTTTACAAAATCTTTCATTTTTGTGGACTATAATAGACGAAATTAGCTTAATTTCTAAAATACAAAATTTTATGGTTACAAAGTCTCTCAATATTTATGGATTATTATCCATCAAATTAACATAATTTTCAAACAAAATTCTGTCATTTTATAAAACCTTTCAATTTATATGGTTTATATTATCCACCAAATGAAAATAATTTTCTATTATAAAAGAGTTTATTGTTTAACAAATATTTCATTTTTGTTTTAATTAAACATAATTTTCCGAAATCCAAAATTTATCATATTACACGATCTGTGACTTTCTATGGACTATTATCCATATCTTCATAATTTCTCAAAGCCTATATTAAAATCAATTTTATTAACTATTATCCACCAAATCATCTTAATTTATATAATACAAATTATTATATTTATATAATATATATGAGTTTTATGTACTATTATCGAGCAAATAAATATAATTCCCCAAAATACAAAATTTATAAATTCTTGTGGACTGCTATCCACCAAGTCAACATAATTTTCCAAATACAAATTTAGCATTTTTACAAAATTCCTTAGCTTTAGTGAACTATTATTTGCAAAATCATTTCTCAAGATAAAAAATTATAGCGTTTTACAAAAAAAAAACATCATTTTGTTAGCTATTATCTACGAACATAGTTTCAAAAAATATAAATTTTAGCATTTTACAAAATCTCTTAGATTTTATAAGCTATTATCCACCAAATCCGCATAATTTCTCAAGTATAAAATTATAGCGATTTACTCTTAATTAGTGTGGGCTATTATCCACCCTATGAACATAATTTCTCAAAATACATAATTCTAGCGTTTTATAAAATATTTTAGTTTTTGTAGGTTATTATCTAGCAAATCAGAATAATTTCCCAAAATATAAAATTATACAATTTTACAAAATATTTTTTGAACTATTATTCAACAAATTGACATAATTCTGAAAAATACAAAATTATAAATTAACATAATTTTGAAAATACAAAACTAAAATCCCCTATATATTAAAACATAAGCATTTTGATGATGTGTCGCAACCAGAAGAGTTTTGACTTGAAAATGCTGATGTGTCGTTCTCTGATGCATTTATAGATTAAATTTAAAATAAGGCTTAACTTTCTTATGAAATTACACAATGTCATTACCATAAATATCATAATACTACATATGTTTCTATATTTAAAATATGTAATATTATGTAATATTTATTATTATATTGTCCTTCTTATATTTATTTGATATTATTTTTATATAAAAAATATATATATATATATATAATTCATATAATAAAAAATAAGATTTTTCGAGTTTTCGGTGATTCAGATATTAATTATATATTTTAATTCGGTAAATTATATATTAAAACAGAAGCATTTAGTATATGATGCATCTAGAATTGTGACCCACGCCATGCGTGGGATGAAATATTTATATTTTAAATTTCGTTAGTATTATATTTAGTATTAAAGTATTAACGAAATTTCGTTACTAGAATTTTTTCGACAATAAAATTTTATTAATATCACGACACCTAACCATAATAATATTAAAAGATTTTTTCGAGTTTTAGGTGGTTCGGATAATTCGGTTAATTTTGGATTATTTGGTTCAAGTATTTTCGGTTAATTTGGATGCTTGATTTAGTTTGAAATTTTTTTGTTTAGTTTTGATATTTATATATAAAAAACAAAATTCAGTTAACCGATTGATTCGGTCCCATTTCAATTTTTTGTCCGATAGGTTATTGATTGATAACCAAAACAAAACTAAAAACCGATAGTTCAATCTCGGTTTGGATCCGAATCCCAGCCCTAGTTTTATTCAATGATAGTGATGGGTTTTGATTAGATTTTTAGGAAGAATTGGGGAGTATGATGAGCCAATGAAGTTGATGGAGAATGAAGAGTCATTTTTTGGAAAGCTTGTGAAAGAGTATTGGTCTCATTACCATTCGGCTGATTCACGTTGATGATAATGATGATGACATAAATTATATCGAAAAAAAAATAGTAGTTTAGAATATGTAATTGATCGATATATACTCTTGACTGTCTTTCTAATAAAATAAAACATATCTTATTGTTTTTTTAGGAAAGTTATGGATTTGTTTATATGTTTTTTACTTAGTCTGCTAATCTTCATTTCATTTAGCTAGATAAATTTTCAGTTATTTATTCAAGTTAAATTTTCTTTGATTTCATCATATCATTTTTAGTAGTTTTAGGTTGGGGAAAATATCATAATCAAACCGAAATTTACCTGAATTATGAGATATCAAAGCGAACCGAACCAAAATTTACATAATTAACCCTAAAGTAATAGATTCCTATACCTAAGAAACCGGAAAACCAAAATTTCATAATTATTCCTAAGGTAATATATTTCTATACCTAAAGAATCAGAATTGAATCTGAACATAATAGAGAATTGAATGGGTATAAAAATGTGTCCATAATATTAGATTTTAAAAATTTTAGTCATATTTAGAAAAATTAAATAAATTTTAGTATTTTTTAACTCATATTTCATTCAAGTTGAAATAATTTTTTAGTTTTTATTTTGGTAATTTGGATCCGGACAAATTTTGGTTCCTATACGAATCATAAATCTCTTATCTGAATTGACTCAGATCAAATGCTACCTTAACCATACCCAATTCGAATATTTCTTTTTATCTAAACAGATCATCTATACATAAACAAAAAAATCTAAAACTCGAATATATCCGAACCAAACACTAACCCTAACCCATCCTTTGTTCTACTAACTAATGAGTAAATATGCACAGTTCCATAAAAAAAATTCACCACCATCCATAAACTATTATTTGTTTATATAACGTGGTCAGTCTATAGACAGCTCTAGATCTTAGGAAGAAAATTGAACTGAAATTTTATTTACAAGTTGGAGAAAAGAAGTACACTTAAAAAGAAACTTGTCGGCTGGGTCAACTTATAAGAATTCATTGTTTATATCATATTAGTACAATTTTTATGTTCAAATCTGGTAGATTATTAATTATAAATTGTTTATATTATATAAATTAGGAGTGGACAAATTATCTGAAAGAAATTAGCGAAATAACTGAACGGTTCCTAAATTTCTATAACTGAAGAACCGGGATTAAACTGATACAGTACCGAGAACCTAATCGACACCCAAATACCTAAAATAAAGATAAATAATGAAATTATTGATAATATTTATTACTAATTTAACTAATATCTTTAAAAGTATTTAAATATTTTACTTTTTTCGGTAGATTTTTCGGTTATTCTCATATATTTTTGGTTATTTTTGGATATTTTCGAGTAATGGGTAAAACGCAATTGAATTAAACTAGATCAACACAAATTCAGTTGAAAAAGATTCATGTTCAAATACTCGAAAAATAACTGAAACCGAACAAGTATAAAAAAAATGCTAAGATACCTGAATTGTTCCTAAAATCTTCTACCCAAATAACCGAACTAGAACTCGAATGGGTAACCCCATGCCTAGTATAAACTCACCAAGATCGAAGACATAGAGCAGTGAGAAACATAAAGATCTTAGAGAGAAAATACAAATTTATTACACCAAAAAAAATACAAAAAAGATGGGTGATGGAGAAGAGCCAAGATGCCATTTGTCTCATCCACTTCAACCTCACAGTCTATGCTATCGAACCGGTCGTAACCTTAAGCAAAACTGTTCAGTGTGTGGGAGTAGAAAAACCCTTCGATTGTCATATGATGATTACTCTTATTACTGCAACATTTGCGATCTTGAGTTCCACAATGACTGTCTTCTGTTTCCAAGTAAGATCACTCATCCTTTTCATCTTCAACACCCACTCACTTTCTCCCATCTTAACTATGAGACCGAGATCATATCCGACACAAACTCAACTGAATACTATAGCTTTTTAACCCGGTCTGGTTTTGATACCGACATCTTTTCATCTTCAGAATCCAATATCATATTCAGTCTATGTACTTGGTGTGATAAAGATCTTGGTGACTGGTTTTACCGTTGTTCAATATGTAACTTCTTCTTGGATCTTGATTGTGTCTTAAACATTCCATCTCTTACTATAAAAAACCCAAAAAGCCATCATCATTCACTAGCTTTATTCCCTAGACCACTCTCAGTTCCTTGTGATGCTTGTGGGTTGGTAAGTTCGTTGGAACCAAGTTATATTTGCTTCCAATGTAACTACTTTGTTCATAAGAGTTGTATCGATTTACCTCGTGTCATTAAGATCACTCGTCATCCTCATTGTCTTTCCCACACTCCTTATCTTCCATCTAAAGTTTCAAGCTGCCAAGTTTGCTACAAGGGTGTTGACATGAAGTATGGTCACTATGCTTGCAACAACGAGGATTGCTTTTATGTAATCCATTCAAAATGTGCAACGAATGAGAAAGTTTGGGATGGGAGAGAACTTGAATGGGAACCTGAAGAAGAACCTAATGAAGATGAAGATATTGAACCATTCAAGAAGATAGATACTGATGTGATTGATTACTTTTGTCATGAACATCATCTAAAGCTCGAGAAGTATGATGCAGTTCGAGACTCATGGAAGCAATGTGAAGCCTGTATCCTCCAAATCAACACTCATGATTTCTACAACTGTATGGAATGTGAGTTTTTCCTCCACGAGAAATGTGCCAACCTTCCAAGGAAGCTAGATAGCGCATTGCACAATCACACTCTTTTTCTAGATGTGATTCCTCAAGGAGGATGGGATTCTTTAAATTGTTCAGCATGCTACAGAAAATCTAATGGATTCATGTACAAATGCACAGAGATCACATGTATGATGAGAAATCCTTTTCGTATAGACGTTAGATGCATCTTACTCCCTGAGTGTTTCACTCACAAGAGTCATCAAGAACATCCTTTATTCTTCTCAACTTTTGACAACTATGAGAGTACATGTAGTGGTTGCAGAAGAGGTTCAAGCAAGTATCATCTACAGTGTACTGTATGTGAGTTTTCTCTTTGTTATGAATGTGCCACCATTCCAAATGAGATATACTACAGATTCGATGAGCATCTTCTCTCTCTTTGCTATGGAGAAGACCACAACGTGGTTGGGATCTACTGGTGTGAAGTCTGTGAGAAGAGATTGAATCCAACAGAATGGTTCTACACATGTCAGGAATGTTGCATCACTGTCCATCTTAAATGTTTATTCGGAGACTGTGTTTTCATGAAGTCTGATTACGTGTTGGATTACAAGTATGAAGAGACATTGATGACTGCTCGAAATGGTGCTACCTCCAGACCCATTTGCCGTGTATGTCATCATCGTTGCCAAGGTTTCCTTTACTTTCAACTCCAGAGGAAACATGCAACCAATTCTATGGATATTTGTTCTTTCAATTGCTTAATGCTTGCTCCTCTTAGATAAAACACACATGTTTTCTTGAATCTTTTTCATTTGTATTACTGAATCTCAGACTTTTCTTTTCCACGAGTATGTATCTCCATTTCTTGGGTTGCTTTTAAGTGCTTCCATCAATATTATGTAAGTTTTATGAGCTTCAAACACGAGATACATCTAAAGAAACAAACTTGAAGAAAAACTGCAATCAAATATCAAATATTTACAGAGCTTTTCTCTATTCAATTCTCCATTTCTATCTCTACAAAACAATCTTTTTCTCTTCCAAGTTAACGTAGAGAGAAGAAGACAACGAGCTCCTTTCTACTTTCATTTGGTCTTAGTTAGAACCATTATGCAACCCCACAGAGGTCTCTTTCTCTCCAACAAGACAAGACAAGAACATCGTCGGATTTTTGTTTCCAAAGCTATCACTTCTCATGTTTCTTTCAGTTATATTGGACTTGCCTTTGAAGCCTGCACCACCCAAAAACATGTTCAAGTGTCTTAACTTCCTTAACCTCAACAAAAAATTGGCTTTACTTCGGTTTTATATAAATCCAAACCTTAGTTTATATGATGCAAGCGGTTTATAGCTTACTACAAATGTCAGTTGAGTACTTAGGAATCGAATCCACAACGAAGCAAGTATACTATAGAGCTAAAACGTGTCTAAAGCTAAGACAATTGAGATGTTTACTACATAATGACTCTTATTTGGATGTTATCAGAGAGAATTGTGTACCACATTTTTGGAAATGGTTGTGGAGGTCCAATGTTGAGGAGGATCTCTTGTTTCATAGTTGGTGACATAAGTAATTCTTCTTGGTTCTTCTTGTCTACTCACAACGTTTGGAGCTGGTAAATCCCTCAAAACCCATAAAACAAAACCCAATGGAACTGTAGAACCTGTCCAAACAAAACACAAACACAGTGTTCTCATCAATTTGAGATCTTAAAACACACACAACAGAGACAAAAACATAAATAATTTTGTTCTTTTACCTATGAAATAGTATATGATCAGAAGAGCCAATGCTTCAATACCATGTAGTTTGCTTGGATTCCAATGATAGAAGAGCTGAGATAAGAATGTGTTAAGCATATCGAATAGGTTTCGGTTTTTCAGACATTTACTATGGGGAAAATGATGACTTTTACCGGAATTTGTGTGAGAAGAGCGATTAAAGAGCTCACAGTAAAGCATACTACTGAGACTCCTGCTAAGCCAGCTACCTATAAACATTCAAGTGTAAGGATTTGGCTGATATAGGCTTGAGGAGCTAATTAGAATCATTAGTTACCTTTCGCATCTCTGATGAAACTTGTTCAGACCGCACTTTCTTTAGATTAAAGAGCAGACGCAAGCCTAACATAAGCAAGTTTGTAAAAGCAGCAATAAGCAGGTTAATCACTGTCCCAAAGAACTGAAGCTATCACTCATTACCATAGATAAATTTTCAGTTACTTATTCATGTTAAATTTTCTTTGATTTCATCATATCATTTTTAGGCTGGGAAAATATCATAATCAAACCGAAATTTACCTGAATTATGAGATATCGAACCGAACAAAGATTTACATATTTATCCCTAAAGTAATAGATTCATATACCTAAGAAACAAAAAAAACCAAAATTTCATAATTATTCCTAAGATAATATATTTATATACCTAAAGAATCGGAATTGAATCCGAACATAATAGAGAATCGAATGGGTATAAAAAAATTATCCATAATATTAGATTTTAAACTTGTTAGTCATATTTATAAAAACTAAACAAATTTTAGTACTTTTGACTCATATTTCATTCAAGTTGAATTAATTTTTTAGTTTTTATTTAGGTAATTTGGACCCGAACAAATTTTAGTTCTTGTACGAATCATAAATCTCCTATTTGAATTGACTCGGATCGAATGCTACCCGAACCATACCCAATTCAGAATTCTTTTTTATCTAAACAGATCTTCTATACATGAACAACAAAATCTAAAACTCGAATATATCCGAGCCAAACACTGACCCTAACCCATTCTTTGTTCTACTAATTAACTAATGAGTAAACTAGAATCGTGACCCACGCCATGCGTGGGATGAAATATATATATTTTATTAAAAATTTAAAATTAGTAAATATTAAATCGAAAAAGATATTTTGATTCTGATTTTTTATAAATATTTATTATTTACTCATAATTTGTTTTAGTAACCGAATAAAATAAACAAAACAAAAATTCTGTAAATTGGATCCCGACTAAATCAACCTTTTGACATAGAATTCTATATTCTGAGCATGTAAACTTATTTATAGAATTGGATCATATTCTCTTATTACTTCCTCAGTCGATGTGGGACTTTTTACCAATATAATTTTCTTTATAATTTGAGTATTTCATATCTGTTTTGAAAAATCTGAATCACCTAAAACTCGAAAAAATCTTAATTTTTTATTATATGAATTATATATTAATTTATTTTTTTATATATAAATAATATCAAATAAATATAAGAAGGACAATATAATAAAAAAGTTATGATATGATTACATATGAAATACTCTTTCTTTAACTGAAATGACTACATAATATTATATATTTTAAATATAGAAACATAAGTAGTATTATGATATTTATGGTAATGGCATTAAGATTTTGATTTTGATTTTTATAAATATTTAATATTTAAGCTTCCGACTTAGAACTCTATATTCTAAGCATCTCAACTTATTTATAGAATTGCAGCATATTCTCTTATTATAAAGTATTAGCGAAATTTACTAGAATTTCATCCCACGTCATAAGTATCTGCAAGTTAATTTTGTTAATACAGTATATGGGTGATATTAATAAAATTTTATTAAAACTGAATTATCGTGACCCACGCCATGCGTGGGATGAAATATTTATATATATTCTTTTAAAATAATAAATATTAAATCGAAAAATATATTTTGATTTTGATTTTTATAAATATTTATTATTTACTCATTTGTTTTAGTTACCAAATGAAATAAACAGAACAAAAACTATGTAACTTGGATGCCGATTAAATCAAGATTCTGACTTAGAGTTCTATATTCTGAGCATGTCAACTTATTTGTAGAATTGCATCATATTCTCTCATTATCCCCTATATATTAAAACAGAAGCATTTTGCTTATGTGTCGTGACCAGAAGAGTTGTTGATGACTTGTCGCAACCAGAAAAGGTTTAAGAAAAAATATTAAAAATAACACGAGTTTTATATTTAATCTAAGAATGCATGAGAGAGCGACACGTCAATATTTTTTTCTTAAACTTTTTCTCGTTGCGACACGTCATCAACAACTCTTCTGGTCACGACACATAAGCAAAATGCTTTTGTTTTAATATATAGGGGATAATGAAAGAATATGATGCAATTCTATAAATAAGTTGACATGTTCAGAATATAGAATTCTAAGTCGGAAGCTTAATTTAATCGGCATCCAAGTTACACAATTTTTGTTTTGTTTATTTCATTTGGTAACTAAAATAAATGAGTAAATGAATAAATATTAAATATTTATAAAAATCAAAATCAAAATACTTTTTTGATTTAATATTTATTAAAATTTTAAATATATGGATATAAATATTTCATCCCACACGATTCTAGTATGTATAATGAGCAAATAAATCTCAATTAGGATATCTAAAGTTCCGAGTTTATGTCGCAAATAATTTTTACCAAAACTTATATACTAAATAATTAATTTAGGCAGGAATAATATTAAAATATTTAAAATAATATATATTAAAACAGATTGCAGATCTAATTTCAGACTAGATTTTTGATCCACGCCATGCATGGGATGAAATATTTATATTTTTATAACAAGTTTTTATATTGTTAAATTTTGAATAATTTCTCTTAACTTTATACAATCCATATTTATTTTATTCACCTAAAACTGAATTACTTAAGAAACTTTGTTGTATTATGATATTTTATTATTTTTATATTTTAAAATAATTACTCGACCATATATTATATATAGTAATTTAACACAATATTAGTTTTTTTATATAACTTAAATAATTTCTGTACATCTTTTAAAATTTAAATATTTACGTATATAATATTTTTGTATATGAATACTTATGTTTATATTTAAAAATATAATCAAATAAAAATAAGGGACGTATGACATATTTAAAACTATTTAATATGATAAAAGTTTATTTCAAATCTAAATTGTTTAGTAATTAATTATTAAATAAACAACAGAACATATACTTTGAGAGATATTTTCTTGTTAATAATAATAGATATAATTGGGTTAGACAAATAAACCGCGCCGAATAACCAAACTGAAACTGATCGAATAAACAGGAATCAAACCCAAATCGAAATCGGAGAAAAATCCGAATGGGTAATAAGTTTCACTATAAAAAAAAATTAAACCGAACCTGAATCGAACTGAAAATAATGAATACCCGAAAGATCCAAACTTAAACCTAAATATCAAATATATATTAGTATTTATAACTATTTCATATATTTTCTAATGTTTAATATTAAAATTTTATATATATAATTTATTTTTAATGTTCTATTCTCAACTTTATGTTTTTTTTATAAGAATAATTTGAATATCTATTATTATTTTTCAATGTTTGATATAATTTTCAGTTTTATATTATTTTTTTAGTTTTTAATATTATTTTTTATATCTTTAATATATTTTTTGTATATCCAGAACATAATCAGTGAAGGAATTATATTTTTTATATCTTTAATGTTATTCATATTAATTATAGATTGTTAATTGTTATTATCAGTGAAGGAATTATATTTTGATGTTATAAGTTTAAAAAGTTAAAAAGAAATATAGAATATTATTTGATATACGTGTAATGCATTATCCATAATGTTAAACACTAAAATTTTTTTTTCTAGTATTATATTATATTATATTTTATTTTATTTTTTTATCATCCTCTTAACTTAAAAATGAAAATAGTATTTCCATAGATCCAATAATATCTCGTGTCACGTTTGGTTAATTATTTAATATATATACATATATATATATATATATATATTAAATTTTGTAAATATATATTCCTATAAAAGTGAAATAAGAATTTGATTGGTTGCTATTAATTATCGATTTTATCCTTAATAGTATATAAAAATCTTATTATAATAATGGCATATAGTGTAATATATATAGTAGTTCAATCTATTTTTTTATATTGATTCTAAAAACTATAAGGTGATCGACAAATAATCATGGCATACACATAAATAACATATTAATCTTTTTAACGTGTTCTGGTTAATATATGAAAATGCAAGTGTGTGAAAATGAGAGGGACCATTCCCATGTGATGATGGGTCATGCGAATGTGATCTTTTCTTTACTATATATATATATCTCTAACCACGTACAACTTTTCAATGCGACTAACTTTATCATACATTGAACTGTGGTTTTTATTTATTTTTAAGAAAACATTACCCGGAATGAATCCACTATTGAACAATGAAATGTTGGTTGGTTCATGTATTCTGCGACTTGGTTAGAAGTTATTAGTTTGTATATTTTTATTAAAAAATTGAAGTTTGGAAATCTATTGTAAATATAGAGATATCAAAATTAAACATATAAATTTTAAAATCAAACGGATGGATGTATGTCTTAGAACTTTAGGCCTATCTTTGAAACAATGGGCTTTTGAAATTCTGGCCTATTTTTGTCAATAGGATTACTTGTTAGTATTTAAGAGATTTTTTTTCTTCCCAAAAGAAATTTAACAGATATCAAAAAAAATGACAGGAGACCAAAACGAGAAACTATAGCAACCACAATTGTGATTTCTCAAATTGAGTATCTCAGATACCGAAAATGTATTATATTAATTTTTTAATGGTTTGAGAAATTCTATAGAAATATTTTTTAAGAACACAATGATAATATCTAAAACCATTGATAACTATCAAAATCATTATATTTTCAATTCTCAAGTTCAATTTACAATACTATCAAAACCATTTCAATTCCAATTATGAATTTCAGTTCACAAACGGTCAAAACCATTCTAATTCAAACACAACAATAATCTAACTCAATTTTCAATCTTAATTCTAATTCTCAATCCTAAACTCAATTATCAATCATAATCTAAACATTCATATCCGATTCATAAACTAGTAAAACCAAATTACCTTCTCGCACAAGTGCTCCTTCTCCATCATCTTCTTCCTCATCGTCTGCTCGTTTTTCGGTCGGAATTTTGAAAATTTGCAAACCAAAGCGAGTTTTGTGTCTTTTCCCAAATACTCAGACACAATGCTCGCTTTGGTTTGCAAATTTTCAGAATCTGCAAACCAAAGGTTCTTCTTGATCGTCTCATCCTCTACTTCATCTGCCTTCTCCATCATCTTCTTCTCTGTCTTCTCCATCATATTCCTTCCTAAGACATTTAAGCCCGAGAGTTAGAATAGATGCAAACAGATTCATTCATAAACTGATGCATTCATAAACAGATTCATTCAAAAACAGTATCATAAAACATATGCATTCATTCATAAACGTACATATCCGATTACATTGATAGGCAAACATTCATTACACATAAGCACATATCCGATTACACATAAGCACATATCCGTTACACATAAGCCAAAATACTCATATATGATTACATAAAACAGAGATTCAAACATTTTAAACACATTCAAACATCTAACAAAGACTTAAACACCTAAAATAAGCTAATTCAAGGAAGTCCCTTATGAGTTTATCCTTCAAAGCTAGTTCAAGGTCAGTTAGAGGTTCCTTTTTAACGTCCAACATGGCAGTCTCACTCCTCTCCTTCTTCAATGCTAGATCATGTTGTTTTATCTCCAACATGGTTTTAAAAGATTGAAGACGGAAAGAAACCTCACTTCCTGTTTCGGACACATCCTTCTTCTTCTTTTTCCCGAAGGCTTTTGCAGCCTTCACACCTTGAGGCCTTGTTGCCGCTTCACCAACAGTTGTGGAGCCTGTTTCCTCATCGAGCTTTCTCCTCTTGGAGCTTTCAAGAGTGGAAGCAGAACACCACTTTTGATCATGTCTAAGTTCAATCCAACAATGTTCAAGATTGAACTTAGACTTATGATCTTGGAGATACAAATCATAAGCTACCCTAAGGACATCATCATCATTATGGCCACTCCTCTGCTTTGTAGCTGATTCATAACACTCGACGAATTTGCAAACAGATTCATTAATCTTTGACCATCTTTGCTTGCAATTCTTGGGTTCTCTATTTGCAAATCCAACAAGTTTGGGAGCAGCGTTTAAGTAAGCACCAATCCTATGCCAAAAGGCATTGTGCTTCTGCTCATTTACGATGATACAGTCTTTGTTAGTGTTTAACCAAACACTGCATAAGACTATATCTTCGGTTGGGCTCCATTTGAACTGTGACTTTCTCTTCTTACTCCTCTCTCTACTAACCTCTACTGTTTCATCAACAGTAGGTCTCACACTCTCGAAACCATGGACTTGTGATGATCCAAGTCCATAGTGATGGGGCACAGGGAGTTGTAAAGTTAAAAGAGAAGTAAAATTTTGGTTTTGGAACATGAATTCGTGTTGTGAAAAGGATTAATGTTTAGGTTTGTGATTAGTTTAAGTGTTACGGTTGGGAAGTATGTTTTTTGATCTTATAGAAGTTTGGTTTGTTGATCTTATAGAAGTTTGTTTTTTTTAAGTTAATCATTGCAAAATGTAGTTAAGTTTCAAATCCTATTAATCTACAAGTTTCACATTAATCGATCTCTACAAGCATTCAATCCTAAACCAACCAACATCAACCTAATCTAGCAGTACGCACTCAATTAACTCCTACTACTCTAGATTCAACTTCAACTACCAAATGTACAATCAATTTAAAATCGAATTAAAAAAATGTACAATAAAACTACAATTCAATTACCTGGTTTATCATTTGCAAAAAGCTCCATCGTCTGCTCCATCTTCTTCTCCATTTTCTGCTTAAACGTTTGCTGAGTAATTGAAAAAAAACCGTGATACGATTGCTCAGCTTCAGAAGATCCTTAGGCAATTGTTTTTCACTTTGCTGATGTTTGAATGGGGGAGATAACCGGTGTCATGCTCAGTAGATGTTTCTTTTCGTATTATGGGGGAGTGTAGGTTTTTTTTTTGTTTTGTTGCAAGGGTTATGGGGGAGCATGTTCTTGTGATTTCTTTAAAAAAAAAAAAAAAGAACGTTTTATTTTATTTGGACAACACTTTCGATATTCTGGGGGAGTGTGCACAATGAAGAAAACAGAGCAAAATACAGAGCATGTTCAAGCCATCAGCAAAGCTAAAAAGGGGGAGATTGAAGAAGCATGATACAATCGACATTCAAACTACATCGTATTGTACTAATACTTAAACTACACCGTATTGTACTAGTACTTGAAGTTATGCGGTTAAGCCAAGAGAATCTCAACAAGAAGATCTACGAAGAGATATTCTAGTAAAGCAAGTCAAGTCCTAAAAGGAAAAAGGAAGTAGTCATCTATATAAAGAGAAGCACGAAGACATAAAGGGATTATCGATTAAAAAGTAGAGCACAAGTCCTCTAAGGAGATCGAGCAAAGTCTAGAAAGTCTAGAGATTTTAAGAAGTAGTTACGATTCTGAATAGGGTTAAGATCACAATCATTAGTTGTACTGTACTGTTGTCGAGATTATTCAAGACAACATACAGAGTTGGTTGAGTTTTAGGAAAATAGGTGTTTTTCGTTAAAGTTGTTTAATTGTTAGATTAAACTTGGTGACGAAATTATCTAATAAAACCAAAAGGTTTCTGGGGTTACAAGTTGTGTTTTTCACCTGACAGAAAGAACATTTCACCCCACACGCTCCACATAAACCATGACAACAACCAAAGAATGACAGACAACATGGGGCTAAAGTGAGAGAGCATCGAACAAGAGAGCAAACGATGTCACCACAACGACGACAGAGGCGACAGACCACCAAACAAGGAGAGGTCGCATCCAAGACAAACTATAGAACATAAGTAAAGAAGATAAACTAATCGAGGATAGATGACCGACGATGACAAAGGACAAGGTCGTCGACCACCGAGTGCGGGAAAATTTGGAGTCAGCTCAAACGACTCTGGATATTCGCCTCTAAATTTTCTTTTAATCTAGTATTTGAGAGATTTAAACAGCTCTTAGTGTTGTCCTATCGTGACAATAACACGTCACGATATCACATTTATCATTATGGACCTACGCTATGATTGACATAGCAAAAAGAATCTATACTCAAATTATCAAATCAAGATCGAAATCTAACCAAANTGTTCTATTTATAGCATTCTCACAGAATTAGTTCAAGAATAAAATCAGATTGATCAGAGTAAAATTATATATTATATATATTGAATTTTAAATCCTCTATTTCGAAAGGAAGTTTCTTTTTCCGTGTAATACTGCAAATTCAAGACACTCTAAGCTATTGAATAAGAACATATCTCCAACATATTAAGTTACTCTACTTGTGATTTTCTTCTGACCCAA
Source organism: Biscutella auriculata (assembly GCA_900406285.1). NCBI lineage: Eukaryota > Viridiplantae > Streptophyta > Magnoliopsida > Brassicales > Brassicaceae > Biscutella > Biscutella auriculata. The sequence goes on along the minus strand of OVAO01000736.1, from coordinate 197 downwards.
ATGTAGCCGACAGATTGATGCAGCCACTCCCTCCAACTAGACCGGATAGTCCGCTTCCCGGACCACCTCCATTACCAACCGCTCGACCTAATCCTAGAAAGTCTAACGTTGTCTGTTTCGGACCAAAAACGGATGAATTCCCCATCATGAGCTCTTTCAAACCCGAGCTGCTTTCACCACCACAAGGCAGTCCCAAT
>OVAO01000735.1:0-18663 GCA_900406285.1 Biscutella auriculata | reverse complement strand
AATTACTCTTTGATTGACACCTAAGCTAAGTGGGTTCTCAATTAATATATATGATAACATAATTGTTTGATTACATATATTTCTAGTTTTACCCTTAATGAAAATTATACATATTTCCAGTTTTACTCTTGATGAATATTTTTAATTTGTTATTTGTTCCAATAGCATATCATGTAATATTTTACTATTTTAAAATTATATTCTTTAAAGTGATTATGAAATAATACTATAGAGATATATATGGGATAAATAAATGATTAAATTGTGATTGTGAACATTCAGAACACTAAACTGTAGAAGCAACAACAAGAACATTTTTTTTATTTTTAGATTTTTTATAAATATGTTTGTATATAATAATGTGGAAATAGATCCAGAAATTATGGAAGAGACGAAACTGAGGACAAAATGATGCAGCTTGTGAGTTGTATATGACTCATACACCTAACTGATGTCTAACCGTTATTAGTCTCCCGCTAAATTTGTTTTTTATTTAGTTATTTTTTCCTAAAAAAATATAATTTATAACAAATGATGCATTAAGCCTTTTTCAATGAAAATTAAAGGATAATCAAATAATCTAGGGATAATAATAGTTTATGTTTTTCTCTTTACAAACGTAATAATGAGTGCCATCAAATGTGTACTTAGTTGTATATTAAATTTCATTCGTCCAAATAAAATATATTTTTATGGAGCTTCACACGTAAGCCCCACCATATATTGTCTTCTTTGCCAAACTAATGTACATACACAAAATACGAAAATAAACACATTAATTTAAATAGTGACAAAAAAAAAACACATTAATTTAAATGATATTATATGACTAATGTACATTGTCTTCTTTTTACTTTTTGTTGTCTTTTTTTGTTCTCTTGGTTAATTGGCATAACAACTATTTTCTATATAATTCTAGACCGAACTCTTAGACTCATGGAATTTTTTTCCGCTATATGTTGAATATTTACATTGAACAACGGACTAACTTTTTTGTATTACACTTGATCACTGACTTTTGAGGACATATATGCAACTGATGATAATAGTGAATTCAAATCACCATTCACTACAAGAAAATGGATTATTTGTGATTATACTTTGCGATTCCACTTATAACACACATATTTGTGACTATAGTGCGATTTGTAATTTTGTGGACATAATCATAGTGTAACCGCAAATCTGCGACTAGACTGTTGGAGTTGCACATCTGCGACTGCAACTACGACTGTTACAATGTAGTCGGAGTTTGCGACTACAAAGATACTACCAGTTGTAGTCGCAGAGTAGTAGTCGCAAAAGGAACTGTAATTTAACCGTAATCACATCGTAGTCACAAAAATCACGACTAGTCAGCCACTATGTTCAGGAGTTCTAATGTAGTCGCAATATAGTTGCAATGTAGTTGCATAAGTGGTTAAAACACATTTTAAATTATGGACGGGTAGGTGTAACTAATATTTACCACTCCTTATGAAGTCGCATATTTTTGCTATATATATACCAATTAGGTTCATATTTTGCAAAGAAAAAAACATAAAGAGAGTTAAAAAAGGAATGATGAATCCTTACAATAATTGTAATTCGAGAGATTGGATGTATCGGAGAATCGATGAGCAATAACATTTTTGCCGAGTTTATTGCCGGAGTTGAAGAATTCATGAATGTGGCAAGCAATCAGCCGATTGCCCAAAGTAGCGGGGGTAAGTTTTACTGGCCTTGTCGTAGTTACAAGAATGAAAAAATTTCTTACGGGCCATAAAATTTGGATGCATCTGTATGGTAGAAGTGTTATGCCAAATTATTATATTTGGTATAAACATGGGGAGGAAGTGAATGTTGATATAAAAACAAGTTATAATACCAATTATCAACCAAGTTGTAGTGATTATCAAGGAGATGTTGGTTATAATATAAGTGAATTAGTGGAGATGGTTCATGATGCTTTTAATGAAAATTTGGTCATTAATGATAATCAAAATAGTCATATCAATGTTCATAGTTATCAAAACGCGGAAGAACCAATCGAGGAGGAACTAATCGAGGAGGAACCAAACGAGGAGTCAAGAAAATTTTACAACATGTTGGACTCCGCAGAAAATCCATTGTACGATGGTTGTCAGGAAGGGGACTCACAATTGTACATGAACCTGAAGGTCGATTTTAATATGGCCGAGAAATGCGTCGATGGTTAGACTCAACTAATTATGAGGATTTTTCCTAAGGAAAACCATGCGAGGGGTTCTTATTACGAGACAGAGAAACTAATGCGGAATCTAGGTCTCACATATCACACAATTGGTGTGTGTATCGAGAATTGTATGATCGTATGGAAAGAAGATGAATCAATGGATGAATGTAAAATTTGTGAAGCACCTACGTATAAGCATAGCGACAGACAAAGAAAAATAGTATATAGCAAGATGTGGTATTTAGCGGTGGGAGATAGATTAAAGAGGATGTATCAGACCGAGAAGAATGCAAAAGCAACGAGATGGCACGCGGAGCATGAGTGAGAGGATGGAACAATGATTCATCCATTAGATGTAGCTGAATGGAACTATTTTCAGAAACTACATCTTAGCTTTGCTGGACAACGAAGAAAAGTTTACCTCAGAATGTGCGCGGATGGATTCAATCGTTTGGAGTATCACGAATCATTTGCTATGGCCTGTGATATTGACTTTGTATAACTTGCCCCCAAATTTGTGTATCAAGGCCGAAGCATCCACAAACAAGTGTTGATGTTTTCCTCCGACCTTTGATTGATGAGTTAAAAGAGCTTTGGTCTACTAGAGTTGTTACGTACGATAGCAAGTAGATGAATTTTAACTTAAAAGCAGTTTTGATGTTGACGATCAGTGACTTTCCAGCATATGACATGCTTTCAGGATGAGAGACACACTGTATGTTAGCATGTCCAATATGCATGGAAGATACAAAGGCATTTCAGCTGCCTAATGGAAGGAAGACGTGTTGGTTTGATGTTGTCGACGATATCTTTCTGCAAACCATCCATTACAGAAGAATAGAAAAATTTCTTGAAAGGGAAATAAGCTATGGATTCTTATCCTCATGAATCTTTGTCGGGTTTGCAAGTTTATTACGATCGAATAATGCGAGTGAATCCATTGAAAACATTCGTATACGGTGGGAATGGGTATGAGGTAAAGTAGTCGAGGTATGGTAAGACGCATCATTAGCACAAAGAAAGCATATTTTGGGAGTTGCCATATTGGACGGACTTAAATCTACAACATAATCTAGATGTCATGCATATAAAGAAGAATTTCTTTGATAACATCTTGCACATCGTGATGAACGACGAGAAATCTAAAGACACAAAGAAAGCGAGAATGGATTTGGCCAATTTTGTGCAAGGAAGGAGTTGCATCTAGATGCTCGAGAAAGAGTTCATATTCCCATCTTTGGATTGTGTGCAATATCTAAGGAGAGGTTATTGGAATGTGTCAAAAACAAAGTTAGATTCCCGGATGATTATGCATCAGACCTAGCTACTTGTGTCGATATGGATGAAGGGAAGTTTTCAGGTATGAAGAGTCACGATTGTCATGTGTTTATGGAGTGGTTGCTTCCATTCATATTTGCGGAACTCTTACCTCAAAACATACATCTTTCTCTATCCGGTATGTACATTTAATATTTACAACAAGTCTTACATGTATTTTAATTAAAGTAATACTAATGATGAATGAATGTAACTTATACGTAGGAGTTGTAAGCTTTTTCGGGACTTGTGTTCAGGATCTCTGCAACAAAATCGAGTGCAAATTATGAAGGAAAAAATAGTCATACTTTTAAGCAATTTAGAGAAGATCTTTCCACCTGGTTTTTTCGATGTAATGGAGCATCTCCCCGTAAAACTGCTGTCTGAAGCCGAACTTGGTGGGCCTGTATAGTACAAGTGGATGTATCCTTTCGAAAAGTTTTTAAGAAATTGAAAAGCAAGCCGAAAAACAAAATATTTGCAGCTGGATCAATCGTGAAATCGTATGTGAATGGCAAAATTTCTTACTTCTCTGAACACTACTTTGCCGCGAATATACAAACAAAACCAAGTTAATTTTGTATTCGTAATTTTTACTAGTATGTTCATATATATATATATATATGTCAACTAGACTTGACGAATGTGAAACCCATGTTTATCCATTTGGTGGTATACCAGATATATTCTGCCACGTAGGTCGGACGAGTGGAAGATGTAAGGAGATATGGTTCTCTGAAAGAGATTATCATTGTACACATGCATATGTGTTTGCGTAATTGTGATTACNATAAGCGGCGGACCTTCGGTGAGGTTGTCAGCGTTGATCCAAACACAACTCTTTCCCTCCCCGCCGATGAACCAGTTCCCCTTCACGCCGGTTCAACAATTTCTCAGGGTCCAACCGTGGTCGGAATCATTACCGGAGATGTAACACTCCCCCGCTCAAGACACTCCCCAGCACTAGAAGGTTCCCCCTCTTGTGGCAGAGCAGGCCATCCCGATGATCGGACCACCTAGGATATCTCTAGATGCTTTATTAAATATTATAAATTATTAGAACTATTAGAATGATTTTAGATAATTAAAATTATTTTAGATATTTTTATAATGATTTTAGATATTTTAGAATGACTTTAGATATTTAGAAATGATTTTAGATAATTAAAATGATTTTAGGTATTTTATATTGATTTTAGATAGTTTAGAATAATTTTAGAAAATTTAAAGTAATTTTAGAATTTTTAGAATGATTTTTCGAAAATTTAAAGTAATTGTAGAACTTTTAGCATGATTTTAGAAACTTTAATGTAATTTTAGAATTTTAGGATTGATTTTAGAATATTAAAAGTAATTTTAGAATTTTTAGAATGATTTTAGAAAATTTAAAGTAATTTTAGAATTTTTAGAATGATTTTAGAAAATTTAAATTAATTTTAGATTTTTTTAAAAAAAATTAGTGAATTTAAAATTATTTTATAATTTTTAAAATATTTTTTTTTTTTTTTGTAAAACGTTAAGGTTCGATTGGGATAACAATGTTTTTGCTCAGGCCATCTGGATCCTATTGAAGGATAAATTTGATGGTCCTTATTAGTATTGGATTGTAACTCCTGAGAAAGTGCATAATCATTACTTTTACCAATTCGTTGTATGTTCTAATTTTTGTATACAATTAATGAATTTTGAATTATATTTAAGTTTTAATAACATAAAATTGTATTATATGTAGCAATCCTATAATTGAGATACGACTATCACTGGATTGGTGCGTAAAGAGTTCGACAAGATTTGTGTCTGTCGGATGAAAGGAAACGTCTTCCGAGTGAAGAGAGAAGGGAACGTCCGAGGTGGATTGGGGAGTCCTTGAGGACTATTATGTGCCAACACTAGGACACATAGGAGTCTCGAAAGAGGAGCATCAATTTGCCCAACTCTCGGAATTTGAACCGAGATGGACTCGGTGTTCACAAACACTTGTCGGACCAGAAATCCTATATGCGCGTGATCAATTATAATATAAATTTTAGTTGTTGACGCGTGAAAAAGGAAGACTGGTCCATTTTGGTGAAGTCTTCCACAATACTCATACAAAGTCAGACGTGACGTATGTTGATTTGAAGACTCAGAATGTGTGCGAGAACTTTGACAAGGTCGTTACGGAGAAAGTGTCTCAGATGGATCTCGTTGAAGCTTCAGATTGCACATCTCAAGCTGTTGAGCTCACCCAAGAGCAAATGAAAGAATTATTCATTCAGGTACTATAAAGTTTTTATTCTTTTAATTTTAGTGTTCTAATTTATATTTATAACATTTTTATCATTTTCTTTTGTAGTATACTATTGTTGATGAGAGAGACCGTCCTTACGGGGTTGGCAGCCTTCAGATGATTTTGGATAAGGGTGGCCGTAGCAGACACAAAACTTCTTCTAGTGTTGCGGCTTTTCAGACCATCCAAGAACGACTTCTGGAGGCTCAAAGGGAGATTAAAGAGCAAGAAGCGTGAAATGCTGCTGAGAAGGCTCGTCGGGATGAGGAGCTAACACGTAGGGATGCGGAGCAAGCTCGTAGGGATACTGAGCTCGCCCGCTTGATGCAGGTGAAGCAAAGCACCCATAACCACTTGGCTGCTATCATGTCTTACCTCAAAAGTCAAAACCCCGCATGCATACTTGTTGACTCCTCCCGTCTCCGACCCACCAAACCAGTTTTCTTTAGAATTCGGTCCTATGTTCCAACCACCCCCCTCCCCGCAAATGATTAGCTTTCTTTTTAATTTTAATTTTATTTTTCGTAAACTTATGAATTTATATTATTGATTAGTATGTTTAATTTAAGTTATTATTTTCATAATTTTAGTTTAATTAATTTATTTAATTAATGTAATAATAATAAAAACAATAAATTTGAAAAAAGAAAAAAAATCAGATTTGGAGTCGTAGTGGTGACTACGTAAACCAACAAGTTGCACCGGAGTCGCACATATATACAACTTCGTTGCAACTCTAGGTATGCGATCAACCTGGAGTTGCACTAGAGTCGCAAATATGTGCGACTTCGTTGCAACTACTGGTATGCGACCAACATGCAGTTGTTTTGGAGTCGCAGATATGTGTGACTTATATGCGACTCCGGTGCGACTACCACTATGAGAAGAAAATGTAAAGCGGCAAATTAGTCGCAGCTAATTGCGACTTCGTTGACTAGTCACACATAAGTTGCATATAACTGCGATTACACTAAGATTCCACCTTATCTGCGACTAAAGCGGTACTCTCCTTCAACCGTTGCAAAAGTGTCACTCCTCTACGAGAGTCGCAAATAAATCACAAAAGAGCGACTATCGAGCGACCATGTTGCTTTGCGATTAAGCTTTTGCCTGTCCGTTGGAGTCGTTGTTTAGTCGCACAAGGAAAATGTTTGACTAAACAACGACTTCTCATGTAGTCGTAGAAGACGTGTTTTCTTGTAGTGTTTTATAATTATAAAGATTCAAAACTATAAAACTACAAATTTTTAAAAAATCTTTTTAAAAAAGTATTCAAAACTAAAAAAATAATAACATATGTTAAACAAGGACAAGTAGATGATAAAATATATATAAAGAATGAAAAATATAATAGAAACACATTATGTATATAGAAATACTTTTAAAAATAAAAGTCAATTAATTATTTGAAATAATGAAATATATTAGGATCATAAAAAGATGAAATATATAACGAATTTTATGCTGATAACATATATAGAACATAATCTAAACATAGTGCGGGTACTCTCATTGTCTTATATATAATGAGAGAAGAGATGTTCTCCTGTAATGACATGTGACATCTCTCCTCTACATTCATAATTATTAAATAATTTAATTAAATTTGTTTAAAAATATTCATTTAGCTCAAGTGGTTGGTAGTTATATTAGATATTCTTGAGGTCAAGGGATCAAAATTCCTAATTTTACGTAAATATGATTATTATTTTTATCAAAACGACGTCGTTTTGCATTTTTCTTTTAAATACCCAACTCTTACACATTTATTATATATAAGAGCTATATTGTGAGTTGAATACGATTTCATGGTTTGATTTTTAATTGTTGTATTTGGCATGTAAAGTTGCAAACGTTTATAGCTTTATGAGTTTTTTTTTTTGCAAAAACCATAAATTTTAATGTTTATGATTATTTCTTATACAATTAGTGTTGAGACTATTTTAAAGTCTATAAGTTAGCTGTAGATCTATTTTTTTATACATAACTGACTTAAGAAACTCAAGATATAATTACTCTTATTTGTTTTATGTCTAAATGTATTTTGTCTAGAGGGTGTTTGTGGTTGTTTCAATCAAGACAAAGATGATCTTAAAGCAGATATTGAGTCTTCGGTTAACAAAGATGATATACTTGTTAGAAAATCAAAATCTCATATATATTTGATAGCTTCACAACATCACTAACCAATCATGTTCACTCATAAAAAAAATCCTCAAAGGTAAACATAATCTTTGGCTCATTATCATGAACGATTAGGGTATGTTGATTCCACTGGCAGATCTAGAAAAAAGTTTTAGGGGGGTCAATATCTTAAATTTTACCTAATTAAATTGATTTTACTTCAAAACTAAATATATTTAAAAGTGGTCAATTGACCCCTAAAACTATACTGCCTCCGCCAATGTTTGATTCTACTATGAACCAATCAACCACTATATCAGAGAGCATGTAAAGTTCAAAACAAATGTTAAAAAATTTGAACATGATTGATGTAGAACATCTAAATGTTTATTTGATACCATAAAATTTTATACATTCAAATGTATAAAGTAAAAGTAAACTATAAGGATAATATAAGTTAAATAATCAAATAATTTAATTAAAATACTAAATAAATTAATTTATAAAATATTACCATAAATATTTATAGATTTAAATGTAAAATTAAAAGTTAACTTATAAGGGATAATATATATTAAATAACCAAACAACTTAATTAAGATACTAGATAAAATATAAAAAATAAATTAAAACACAAACCCGCACAATGTGCGGGTATTGTCCAAGTTATTATATATAATGAGAAAATGAGTGTTATATCGTGATGACATGTGACACCTAGAAAACAGATAATTAAAAAAATTATTAAACAAGAAATTTGAACTCTTGACCTCAAACAAAATAAGTGGCACTACAACCATTTGATCTAAATGAACATTTGATAAATTGGCAAATACAATAAATTATATACTAAGGATGTGATTTTTCAAATCAGATTCGTTAGCTCGGTTGTCGGGTAATTGAAAAATGAATACAATCGGTTAAAATCAAAATTTGGATAAATATTTGAAATTTGGATAAAAAATATGATCTATCAACAAAACTTTATATTAAATGTAATTAACAAACATTGAAATATTTAAAATATTTAAATAAGCGAAAGTTATTTTTTGTATAAACTAGCGTAGTTAGAATTTGGTTATAGGATATCATAAAATAATTAATTTCTATAAATATTTTGTTTACTTTTTGAAAATGAGGTATTCAACATTTTAAACTAACACGAATAAAATCAATATCAATAAAAAATAAAAATTCAGTTGTATGCTAAAATTAAAATATATTAGGTACCATTCATAATCCTATAAAATTTAAAATTAAAATATATAATAGACAAAAGAAATACATCAACTAAATAATAAAGTATAAAATATAGAGAGAATAATAACACAAAAAAGAAAAGAAAGAAAATGAAAACAAAATATATAATAGATGAAATTTATGAAAATAAAAACTCAAAATCAAAATTAAAGTTAAAATTATTTTAATATTTAATTTTTGATAATTAATGTGAAACTGAAAATATAGATATTTAAAATTAATATATAAGATTATTACGATCATAATATAGCATTTATAAAATAACACATAAAAATATTAATAATCAAATATTAGGTTGATTAAAAAAATTATATCAAAATTTGTATTAAAACTTTTATAAAACGAATATCCACGTGTATCAAACGAGTTCTCTCCTGATATTTACTTGATGCGTAAACGTTTAAAGCTCACTGAATTTGACTGAAACTTAAATTTGATTCAGTTAGATTAAATTTTTTTTTATCAAAATTCAGTTCAGCGTAAGATAAGAAAATAATTGTTGATAAGCTACTGCACTCAATGAAAAACAGAGTCTACATAGGGCATGTTCGTTTGTGCATCCATATGCAACATCTGGATGCAAACGCAAGAGATGTTGTTCGTTTGACCCTTTTTTATTTGCATTTAGATGCTGCATCTGGATGCAAAGATGTTAAACATTTCAAATTTCTAGATATTTGAGATGATGTAGAATGCAGCATATGGATGCTACATCTGCATCTCAAATTTTTTGAAATCAAGTTTTCCCAAAAACGCGGGATTAGGGCTTTTCGGGAAAAAAAAAAGTGAGATTGCGACTTTTCGAGAAAAACGCAAGATTGCGGCTTTTCGAGAAAAACCGTGGGATTATGACTTTTTGGGACAAACGCGGGATTTCGGCCTTTGGGGAAAAACGTAGGATTGCGGTTTTTCGGGAAACACGCGAGATTGCATTTTTCGAGAGAAAAACACGGGATCGCGGCTTTTCGGGAAAACGTGGGATTGTGGCTTTTCGGGACAAACACAGGATTTCGGGTTTTCAAGAAAAATGAGGGATCGTGGTTTTTCGGGAAAAAGGCGGGATTGTGGCTTTTCGGGACAAACGCATGATTGCGGTTTTTGGGGAACAATGCAGGATTGTGGCTTTTCGGGAAAAAGACGGGATTGTGGCTTTTCGAGAAAACACATGATTGTGGCTTTTCGGGAAAAACACGGGACTGCGACTTTTCGAGAAAACGAGAGATTGTGGCTTTTTGGGATAAATGCGGGATTGCGACTTTTCGGGAAAAACGCGGGATCACAGCTTTTCGGGGAAAATGTGGGATTGCGGTTTTTCGAGAAAAAATGTGGGATCAGAGCTTTTCGGGAAAAACGTGGGATTGCAGTTTTTTGGGAAAATACAGGATTATGGCTTTTCGGTAAAAACACGGGATTGCGGCTTTTTGGAAAAAGGCGGGATAACGGATTTTAGAAAAATTGCGGCTTTTCGAGAAAAAGGGTGAAGAAAAACCGCGGTCTCGAGTTTGTTCCGAAAAGCCATCATCCCGCGTTTTTCTCGAAAAGCCGCAATCCCGCGTTTTTCCCGAAAAGCCGCAATCCCGCGTTTTTCCCGAAAAGCCGCAATCCCGCGTTTTTCCCGAAAAGTCGCAATCCCGCGTTTTTCCCGAAATGCCGCAATCCCGCGTTTTTCCCGAAATGCCGCAATCTCGCGTTTTTCCCGAAAAGCTATAATCCTGCGTTTTTCCCTAAAAGCCAGGAATCCTGCGTTTTTCCCGAAAAGCCAGCAATCCTGCGTTTTTTCCGAAAAGCCGCAATCCCTCGTTTTTCCCGAAAAGCCGCAATCGCGCGTTTTACCCGAAAAGCCGCAATCCCGAGTTTTTCCCGAAAAGCCGCAATCCCGCGTTTTCCCGAAAAGCCGCAATCCCGATTTTTTCCTTAAAAGCCGCAATCCCGCATTTTTCACAAAAAGCCGCAATCCCGCGTTTTTTCCGAAGAGCCGCAATCCCGCATTTTTTTCGAAAAGCCGCAATCCTGCGTTTTCCCAAAAAAATCGTAATCATGTGTTTATCGCAAAAAATCATAACCATGTGTTTTTCCCCAAAAAGTCGCAATCGTGCATTTTTTCTGAAAAGCCGCAATCCCTCGTTTTTCCCGAAAAGCCGCAATCCCGCATTTTCCCGAAAATTTGCGATCTCGCGTTTGTCCCGAAAAGTCGCAATTTTGCATTTTTCACGAAAAGCTGCAATCCCACGTTTTCCCGAAAAGCCGCAATCCCGAGTGTTTCCCTAAAAGCCACAATCTCGCGTTTTCCCCGAAAAGCCGCAATCCCGCGTGTGTTCCCAAAAAGTCACGATCCTGCGTTTTTCCTAAAAATCGTAATCTTGTGTTTTCCCCAAAAAGCCGCAATCACGCGTTTTTCCTGAAAAGTCGCAATCATGCGTTTTTTCTGAAAAGCCGCAATCCCTTGTTTTTCCCGAAAAGCCGCAATCCCGCATTTTTCCCGAAAAGTCTCAATCTCGCGGTTGTCCTGATAAGTCGCAATCCTGCATTTTCACGAAAAGCTGCAATCCCGCGTTTTTCTCAAAAAGCTGCAATCGCGCGTTTTTCCTGAAAAGCCGCAATCCCGCATTTTTCCCGAAAAGCCGCAATCCCGTATTTGTCCCGAAAAGCCGTAATCCCGCGTTTTTTCCCAAAAAGGTCATGATCCTGCGTTTTTCCCAAAAAGTTGTAATCCTGTGTTTTTCCCCAAAAAGCCGCAATCATGCGTTTTTCCTGAAAAGCCGCAATCCCTCTTTTTCCCGAAAAGTCGCAATCCCGTATTTTCTCCTAAAAATCATAATCCGGTGTTTTTCCCCGAAAAGCCGCAATCATGCGTGTTTCCTGAGAAGTCGCAATCCCTCATTTTCCCAAAAAACCGCAATCTCGCATTTTTCCTAAAAAGTCGCAATCTCGCATTTGTCCCGAAAAGTTGCAATCCTGCATTTTTCACGAAAGCTGCTATCCCGCAGTTTTTTCCGAAAACGTATTTGGAATAATGAAATCGTAGTTTTCTATAGAAAATGACTCTTTTGAAAGTCATTTAATTATGTTTTTCCTGAAAACGTAGAATTATTTTTTTTCGAAAACGTGAAATCACTTTTTCGTGTTTAATTAAAAATTGAATTTATAGCAACTAGATGCTAGATGTAGATACAAAAATGAACAACATATGATACAACATCCAGATGCAACATCCAAATGTTGGATACATATACAAAAACGAAGGACATCTAGATGCAGATGCTGGATGCAGATGCAGAAACGAACAGGACCATAATGTTTTGGTTGGTTTAGGTCAAACCAAGTAGGATTTTTGGTTTTTTTTTTTTTCAGAAAAACAAATAAATTAATTAAATGAGAGAATACAAATCGTTTTGTATTACATCAAACACCGCAAAAGGGGGTGACCTAAAGAAAACAAAATCGCCATTTCTTGAGAGCTCCATCTTTGCTAATCTATCCGCCGGGCGATTTGTCGATCGAGGTGTCCATGTAAATGATACAGAATCCATCTTTATTCTCCAGAAATTTATTTCTTCCAACCAAACCCTAACTCCGAAATTTGTAGAAATCCCATTGATTAGCTCTATCATCTCTTTGGAATCACTCTAAAAAATTACCTTTTTGTATCCAGAGATCCATGCATGTTGAACAATCATGGTTAGCGCCTGGAGCTCTGTTTCTAGAGAGGTTGTGACAAAATTTCCACGGGCTTGAGCTGCTCCTAAGTAAGTCCCTCGAGAATCCCTATAAATCCACCCTCCTGTGGATTTTGTGTTGGTATCCCGAAATGTAGCATCGACATTACATTTTATATAAGATTCATTCGGCGGTTTCCATCTATCTTGCATGTGATTTATGATTCTTTCCGGCGATGATACCACACTATCACTATCTTCATGAATAGCTCTTTTCTATTCCTCTACATCATTATTTGCTTGCATAATAACCTTTCTCCAATGTATGTTTTCATGTTGGAACACGAGCTGGTTTCTACTTTTCCACAGTCTCCAGAGAATCTAAATAGGTAAATCTGAGACTATCTGTGTTGTTTGATCGATATTATATTTAAAGCACATCTCTAATTTATTCTGCATTTGAATTTGAGGATCTAATAACTGGAGAATTAGGATTCCAGATGCTCTCCACACTGCTTGGGCATAACTACAATTAAAGAGAAGGTGCGTGTTTGATTCTTCCTCCATAAAGCATATTTTACATATTGAATCAGTGGAAATATGTCTTCGTTCCAGATTATTACCAGTAGGGATTGAGTTTGTTATTAGACTCCAGAAGAAATGTTTCAGTTTAGGAGGTGCTTTTAATTTCCATATCATCTTTTTCAGCTCATTGAGTCCTTCTGTTTGATTTAAGTGATGATTTGAGTTCTGAGATGCGCACCAATAAGCTGATTTGACTGAATAGATTCCAGATTTAGAAAAATTCCAACTTATTTTATCTGATCCTGCATATCTACTCAATCGAATTGCTAGGATCTTATTGACATCCTCTTCTATGACTTCATCTCTTATCTTTTGTTCGTTCCACTGTCTTGTTGGTAGATCTATCCATTCGTGGACCATCGTGCTAGGATTAGATATGTTCTGTTTTTTCCTCGGAGGTCGGGCAGGATATTTGGGGATCCATTTATGTGACCATATTTGAGTGATAGCACCATCTCCAATTGTGTGTTTTAATCCCTGTTTGACAATATCTCTGCCTAGTAATATGGATCTCCAAATGTAAGACGGTTTAGTACCTAAATTGGCTTCCAGAATGTTTGAATCGTTGAAATATCTTTGCTTGAGGACTCGAGCCATTAGGCAGTTTGGATTCTTGAGAATTTGCCATGATTGTTTGCCAAGTAGAGCTAGATTGAATGTTTCCAAATCACGAAATCCCAACCCTCCTTCTTTTTTAGGTAAACTTAGTTTTTTCCATGAATACCAATGCATTTTTTTTTTCTTTGGTTGAGCCCCACCAATAGTTAGACATAATTCTAGTTATATCATTACAAATCTTCTTAGGTATCTTAAAAACATTCATGGAATATATAGGCATAGCCATTGCTATAGATTTTAGGAGAATCTCCTTCCCGTCTTTTGATAAGAATTGTTTGTTCCAACCACTTGTTCTTTCTTCGACTTTATCTATTACGAATTGAAACATATCTGATTTTTTTCTTGTGAATTGACCTGGTAATCCCAAATATTTCTCAGCACCTCCTTCATTATGAATTCCTAGAGTGTTTCTCAGTCGGGTTTTTATGTTATTGTGTACTCTGGAACCAAATGTGATAGAAGATTTTCTTAGATTCACTGCCTGCCCAGAAACATGTTCATAGTCTTGAAGGATTTGTTTCATACGCTTTGCATTTGATATATTTGCTTGAAGAAAGAATAATGAATCGTCTGCGAATAGCAAATGGTTAACTGGTTCACTATTTAAGCTTAGACGAATACCCTTCATTCTGTTTTCATTAAGTTCACGATGCATCATATGAGATAGGATTTCTGCACATAGAATAAATAGATAGGGAGACAGAGGGTCTCCCTGTCTTATTCCACGTTTTGGCCGAATGAATCCAGAAGGATTTCCATTAACTATTAGAGAATAACTCACTGTTGAGACACACATCATGATCCATTTAATCCATTTTGCATCAAATCCCATTCGTGTCATTGTTTCTTGTAAGAATTCCCATTCAATCTTATCATATGCTTTTGAAATATCTGTTTTTAGAGCCATGTATGAACATGATTGTCTCTTCTTACTTTTAGAGAATGGTATATTTCAAGGGCAATGATTATATTGTCTGTTATCATACGACCAGGAATAAATGCAGCTTGATTCTCAGAAATTATTTTATCTAACACTGGTTTTAGACGATTAGCCAGTATTTTAGATATAATTTTATAGCTAACATTGCATAATGCAATAGGTCGAATATCTGTCATAGCAACTGGGGGATTAATCTTTGGGATCATACAAATGTTTGTATGGTTTAGCAGAGTGTCAAATTCATTCAAGTCAAAGAACCTCTTAATCTCATCATATACATTTGTTTTTATTTCAGGCCAGTATTGATGATAGAAGTACCCTGAAAACCCGTCTGGACCTGGGGATTTTGATGGTCCAATATCAAAAACTGCTTTAGTGACTTCGTCCATAGTGATTGGAGCAGTCAAGATTTGGTTTGTTTGTGCAGAAACTCGCTGGGTAAGTCCTCCAAACACATCTGAATATTTCTTTGCCTGATGATTTGGAAGGTCATATATATTTGAGAAATAGGAAATAGCCACTCTACCAATATTGTTATCTCCTCTATGACTTATTCTGTATTCATCTTGGATCATACTTATTAAGTTTCTTGCACGTCTTCCTCTAACAACACTATGAAAGTATTTTGTGTTTCTGTCTCCCGCTTTTAACCACATATTTTGACTTTGAATTTTCCAATGGATTTCCTCATGTCTATATTCCTTATTGATGTCATTTTGAAGCATTGCTTTTTCTGTCAAAGAAATAGATCCATTTGATATTCCAATATCGAGTTTACTCTTTAGCCAATCAATTTGCTCATTTGATTTAAACCGGTTATGTTTTTTCCATAGAGAAATCTGAGATCTGCAATTAACCAATCGATTATATAGATTCCCAAAAGAGCTAGAATTTTTCAGAGGAATATTCCAACCTTTTAGAACTGAGTCACGGAATCCTACCTTCTGATTAAGTCTGTGGTCATAATAAAATCTCTTCCTCATGTTTTCTCTACAGGATGATATATTCAGAATGATTGGTCTATGATCAGAGCTACAATACTCCTCAAATTCAAGATGAGAGGATGAATATTTAAGTAACCAATTTGAATTGGCCATCGCTCTATCAAGGCAGCAGGAAACTTGATAAGCTCCTCTAGAACCAGTCCAAGAAAATCAGTTACCAATTGAAGGAAGATCTGTGAAGTCACATACTTCCATCATACGCCTGAAATCACGAAAGGTATTATCTCTTCTGGTGAGACCTCCCTTTTTTCCTCATTACACCGAATATCATTAAAATCTCCTATGGCAATCCAACAATCAGTTAATCTATTTAAAGCTATACGCTGCATTTTTTCCCAAACAGTGTTTCTTAGATGAGCCATAGGGTGACCATAAACAAAAGAAAAATAAAAAAGATCAGAGTTGTATTCAATTTGACAATCGATTACATTAGGGGATTGAAATAAAATAGAAACTACTAAAGGACTTTTCCACATAATAACTAGGCCACCACTTAATCCCTGTGAAGAGACTATGTAGTGATTACAAAATCCTAAAGAAATAGAAATATCTCTAACATAATCATCATTTTTCTTAGTTTCAGAGAGGCAGATCAAGTCCAGAGAGTGTTTTTTAGACAACTCCCTCAGGCGTCGAACTGTCAGGTGATTACCTAATCCTTGACAGTTCCAAGCTCCCACTCTCATGGATCTAAAGGTGGTTGTGGGACCACTACGCCTCTCTCCACCAAAGGGTCAGCATTCGTCTCAGGTAACATATTCACTTGACTAGATTCAGCCATTTCATTTGATCGAGTATCCTGCATCTCCAGATCATCATGAATTTGACTGATCTTACGCTTCTTGTTTTCCTCTATGCGTAAAGGTCTGTATTCTTTGACATGGAAATAATTATCAGGATTAAATATTTCCACAGCACGAGAACCCATACAATCCTGTGTTTTTGACTGATCTTACGCTTCTTGTTTTCCTCTATGAAGGAGTATCATCCAAGAGTTGAATCCCACGGTTTATTGGAGTAGACATTTCTGATCCAGCATCAGCAATATTTGGATTGGGAATGTTGGCATCAGCATCCGAATTTATATCCCCCTCTGAAGCATTTTCAGAAAACCTTTCCAAGTTCAAACAGACTCCAGAATCATGCGAAAGGATTCCACAGGCATCATAGAAGCCTCTCAATCTTTCATAGAGAAAGCAGAGAAGGGTATTAGTTCCGGGATGGAACTGGAAATTCCTCTGGAACTTGAGAGGGTGGTTGACATTCCATCGAACTTCAACACGCGCAAAGTCAAATCGGGATGCAGACTCGGGATTGTAATCGACCTTTGCAACAGGACCCAGGGCTTCCTCAGTAATGTGNGGGCTTCCTCATCAATATATTTGATCATACCTTGGTCGAGATACTGAGCAGGGATTCCCCTTATCTGGACCCAGAAAAGAATATGATCCATATCCACCGGCGCAACACTCGGATGTCATCGCTCAAGAACCAGCATACGTTCAGCATAAGCCCATGGGCCTCTGCGAAGTACAAGGTCAAGAGCCTCTTCAGATGGAAAAACAAACTGGAAACAGTTTTTTTCCACAATACGGCCGAAGATCATACCGTCCTGCCCCCAGATTTTTGGTAAGTTCGCAATCAGAGCTCTTAAAGGTTGTTTTTCGGAATAGTGGGTCTCCCCATGAGAATGAAACGATTCGCTTGAATTGCTTGGTTAACGATTACATGAGACAATAGGACCGGAGGATCAGCCCTCCCCAGATCTATCTCCTGTAAGTTTTTATGTAGATTGTTCGACATTCTGTTTGTGAGATATGCTGAGTAATCGTTCAGGTAATTATGTCTAACTGATACAGAAAGCTGAGGTATTATTATAGCACTCCATTCATGGAGTATAACTTCTTCACGATTCCAACAAAAGTGGAACGTGGGAATAGAAGACAAATAGTGGGATAATGAAGGATCCATGATCACCATATCGTCGAATTGAAATTCATCCGGATTAACACCGGAGAATGATTGTTGGTGATGGAAGTTACGTCGTGGAGAAAGCAGTTGGAAATCACCAAATAATCGCATGAGAGAGAAGAGAGCAAAAAACTCTCTTTTTTATTTAATATTTTGATTAAATTGGGATTTTTGGTTATCAGGTCATTCTAATTCATGTAATTCAAAGGGAAATATGTAACCAATTAAATTTCGGTTTGGTTACCAATTAATTTGATTATTAGAAAATTTATCAAAACTAATCGAATTTTTGTTACATCGGATCATTTCGGATTGATTCAGATAATTTATGGATAATTCGGTTCATGTATTTTCAATTATTTCTAGTAATTTGGTTTATTTTTTAAAAAATGGTTTAAATTTTATTCAATTTCGATACATATAACAAATTAAAAAACAAAACAAAACAGAAATTTGGTTATCCGATCAATTCGGCGAATCAAACCAAACTGTAAATCGAACACTTTTAATTTGACTTTTTATCGGTTAGTTATCCTGAACCGAATTTAAACCAAGAATCGAAATTTCGATTCGGTTCAAAGCCTCAGACCTAGTTGAAAAGGTACTGCACTCAATGGAGTGATTCTTAGACTAGACTGAGAATATTGATACCATTTTCTTTTATTGCTCCCACTGAGAAAAGGTACACTTTGACATACCTTGTGACACTATGATGCAAGTTTTAG
>OVAO01000734.1:0-18663 GCA_900406285.1 Biscutella auriculata | reverse complement strand
CGGTATGGAACCACTTTGTGGTCAAGCTATAGGTTCTAAAAACCCTTCACTTGCTTCCTCAACACTCAAACGAACAATCTTTCTACTTCTCTTAGCTTCACTTCCAATCTCACTCCTCTGGCTTAACATTCAACCTCTAATGCTAATCTTAAACCAACAAGAAGACATCACACGTGTGGCTTCTCTTTATTGTTCTTTCTCTTTACCTGATCTTATTGCCAATAGTTTTCTTCATCCTTTGAGGATTTACTTACGTTGTAAAGGGACTACGTGGCCTTTGATGTGGTGTACGTTGGTTTCTGTTCTTCTTCATCTTCCTATTACTGGTTTCTTTACGTTTTATGTCTCTCTTGGTGTTACTGGAGTCGCTATCTCTTCTTTTATTACCAATTTTATCTCTTTGTTACTTCTCCTTTGCTATATCTATAAGGACAACAACAAGAGTGACAAAGCTAGTTCCTCTCTTTGTCTTACTACACCGTTTATATCGTCTGGTTCAAGAGATTCAGGTGAGGAGTAGACTCTGCCCTGAGCTAAAGCATAATAGTTCTAGTACATTGATAAATATATATATTTTAAAGGTATTATTTGAGCTTAAATGTATTGTAGTGTCGTTCATTATGGGAATTCGGGATCTCATTCAGATTTCGCTTCGATTTTTTTGGATTTGAATTATTTGGTTCAGGTTTGGATCAGTTATAGTATTTAGATAGAAAATCGATTAAGAATTGAATAAATTCATATCCAAATCGAATATGTTTTTTTCCCTAATGTATCCAAATATAATCAATTTACCTAAAAATACTAGAATTTTTTTTTTGATAAAAATTAATATTTTAATTATTATTTTAATTTAGATGTTATATATTAAAATTTAAATATAATTGATATTTATATATATATATATATAATTTTTTTTGAGTCTTTCAAGAGTTCATTCGATTCAGATTTCAATACTAATTTTTTGGGTTTATAAGTTTAAGATTCATTTAGTATTTTTAACTTGTTTCGGTTTAGTATTAATTCAGTTATTTGATACCAAATCTTTTGCGCATCTCTAAAATATAGTGGTTAACATCTATATTAATAGTTTCAGAATCTAAGTTCGAGTCAAGACGAACCAGCCATGGTGAGGATGAAGTGTGGTCAACATTGATTAAACTCGCAATCCCGAGCTGTATAGCCGTTTGTTTGGAATGGTGGTGGTACGAGTTCATGACAGTCCTAGCCGGATATCTCCCAAACCCCACAGTAACACTAGCCGCAGCCGCCATCGTAATCCAAACAACATCATTAATGTACACAATCCCAACCGCACTCTCTGCAGCAGTTTCCACAAGAGTGAGCAACGAGTTAGGAGCAGGACAATCAGAAAAAGCAAAAATAGCGGCTGTAGTAGCGGTTGGAATCGCCATATTCATATCAATGTTTGGATTCGCGGCGACCATAGTGTTTAGAGAATCTTGGGGACGAATATTCACTTCCGACGGTTTTGTCCTCGAGATGATAGCGACGATTCTCCCGGTGATCGGAGTTTGTGAACTTGCCAACTGTCCACAAACAACTAGCTGTGGAATCTTACGTGGCAGTGCAAGGCCACGTGTAGGAGCTAAAATCAATTTCTATGCCTTTTATGTAGTTGGAGCACCAATGGCTATAGTTTCAGCGTTTGTTTGTGGTTTAGGCTTCATTGGTCTATGCTATGGTTTACTTGGGGCCCAAGTGGCTTGTGCTGTCTCGATTTTGACCGTTGTTTATAAGACAGATTGGAACAAAGAGTCTTTGAAAGCTCATGATTTGGTGTCTGAAAACGTCAATGTCGATCAAATCGTTGTCAAATGTGAAGAAGGTCTACTCTAACAGATTCGTTTCTTTTTTTTGTAAAAGATTTATACATATATATATGTAAGTGTATTCATTGGAGATAACGTAAAGCTTTTGCATTATTGAAGGGTGAGATTTAGGTTTGAACAAAATATATGTGAGATTTTCAAAACAAATTAAATAGTAAAATTGTAATATTTGTTAAAAAAACAAAACGAATACAAATATTATTTGAGAAATTGGATATTTGTTTAGTCTCGAAGATAAACATATATATAATATATTAGTTATTTATTTTATTATATGAACATAATAATTTAACAAAATATTATTATAATTTATATGACTCATTTGTGACAATATAATGAAAAATACGAGTTAATTAAATAGACCATTGAAAAACTATATTTATATTTTTTCGATTCATTTTTCTAATTGTGTTGTTTTTCATTAGACTATATTAACTAAGACACTATCTATTTTTTTTTTATAATTTTGTGAATTATGAATGTTTTTAAATGTATAATAAATTGAATCGAAACAAATTATTCGTAAATACAAATACAAAATCTAGATATCTTGTTTTTCATATATTCGTAGATTTTTGGATCAAAACGAATCATAAAATCAAACATATGTTAAAAATGAAGTGGATCATGATAATGCAATTTTCTGGTGGTCATATCTAATGAGATTTTGATGAAGAAGACATGGATGAATGCGATTGTCTATGACCATGACGTGTGTATGAGTGTATATAGAGATACCGAACCACATGGGAAAATCGAATAGGGGAATAGGTTGGAACCACATGTGCAACCATGTGCATGTGTTATTTACCTTATACCAAAATAAGCATCATATTGTGTCCTTTGTGGCTTCTTTGCTTCTTTTTCTTCTCCTTAATTATATATTTTCACAACAACTAAAGCTTTTTAAGTTCATGCTTGCTTAATTTCCACTTAATCTTGAAACCTTTAAATGAAAATGGAATCCTCTCAATTTACTCTAGACCAATGTTTACATGTTTGTAACTAGAAAATGTAACATAATAGTCTCTACTAATAAGATTGTTATATTATCATTCGGATTCAAATTCAACATATTACATATGCAAATTGTTGACAAAAAAAAATCAGTATTTTGAAATAAATATAGTTATATATTTCCATAAAAGTCATAAATTTGAATGAAAAAATAAAATATTATAAAACTCGAATACACTGAGATAAAATCACGAATTTCCTTCTAAGGACATGTTCTTACGCATTACCGATAAGTTCTACAAAACACATCAAATTGTTCTGTAGAAGACACAAAATTCTTCTAAAAAATTCACTAAAATTGCACAATAATTATTTATTCATCTAAATATATAACTAGTGACTACATTCAAAAAAGAGGAGAGATCACGAATTCAAATGCCAATGTGGAGAATAAACCATTTTACATGACTATGATTCTCAAACCTAGAAAAATTATGGTTCAAAGACCTGAAACGTCTTATTTTTAAAAAATATTATTTATCTAGGTAATTATATTGATAAAATGGTTTGTAATAAAAAAATATTTTAACTAATTTTTTTTGTCATATGTAGACCATATAGGTGGGTCACTTACCAACTTTACAAGCACGGGATACAAAGTGGAGTTGAACTCCAGTGCACAGGTGACGACCTAAATTGTCTCTTGTCACCAGACTAAAAACATCCTATAATTTTAATCAAGTATCCTGTAACTAAATTGACAAAGATGGTTTTTAATAAAAAAAATTATGTGAATAAAAGTAAGTTGTCTAGTTTCATGCTTGAAGCCATTTCTTATACTTAAGATCGGTTATGTGGTTGTAAGAGACTTCCATATGACTTTCTTGAACATACAATATTTAATTCAATACTAGTCTTGAATATAATTTTGATACATCAAAAATAAAAGTAGTGAAAGTTGGTTCTAAGTTTCAAGTACAACTATATATAGAAGATCAGAAGAGGATGCAATAGTACGTGTACAAATATATTAGCCAAGAATCGTTCTATTTGTTTCAGATGTTACTAATTAATTAGGTCCTTGAGTTTTGATATTGTTTTGTTTACCTAAACTTTTCATCACTTTCGTTTTATCCAGGATCGGCCCTAAGTCTAAACAAGGTAAGTTTGAGTTTGTGACCCTTTTTTTATTCTTACGTATTTGATCGACTTTCATTTTCTTAAAGTCATTTCTAGTCTAGTGATAGAGTCTCATGAATATGGTTATAGTTTCTGGTTTGTGTCTTTTGTTCGGATTCCGTTCAGTATAATTCGGGTTTGGTTCTGGTTTAGTAAAATTTATTAGAACCAAAAAAATACCAGATTATATCGGGTTCGGTTTCGGGTTTGGGGTTTTCAACGAAAAAATACTAAAAAATACTTGAAATACTAATAAATTCCAAAAGTTTAAACAATTTTCATGAAAAGTTATAACAAAACAAAAATACAAAAATAAACATAAACTTGAGAATAAAATATAAGAAATGTATTAAACATATAGAAAAATTAATATTAAACATAAATATATATATATAATATTTTAAAATACTAATAAATATTGAATATTTAGACTTAAGTTCGGATATTTCGGGTACCCGAAGTATTTCGATTCAGTTCGGGTTCATTTTCGCTTCTTTTCTCCAGATTATTTCCCGGTTCGGTTTGGACTCAGTACCGTTTTTCGATTCGATTTTTCAGTTTCGATTATTTTGTCCAGGCTTATTCTTAACTAGAATGAGAACAAGAGTTAACTTGGGTTCTTTCCAAAAGCTCATTGACATTGCCATGGTCGAGCCGTATCAAAAGTGATTGTTGCGACTGACCGCATAATTTTGTGCTATCCTATATAGATATTAATCACTTGCTTCAATTAAAATTTTATTTCAATTGATATTTATATATATTATTGTGATGCTCTAAAACAAAATTTGGTTGGGTTTTAGTCCATGATTAGACCTAGACATTGCTACATATCACTCAGAGTTCCACAATGTGGTGCGAAAGAAATTGAGAAAGAATATACTTCATGGAATATTTACATTCCCAACAGAGTCGGCCTGAATCCAAACTTAAAACCGTTATTCTCTTATAGTTATATATCAACCTGCAATTTCGGTTTTTTTGGGTCGGTTTTTCGGTTAATCAGTTTATTCAATAATCGAATTAGAAATCGGCACGACTTAAATCTTAACTTTGATAGTAATAAAGTGATGGCCGTATACAACCACCATGCTAGTTTGAATTAGTTTTCCTTACAAAACAATTTTTTGTTTGTCGACCTTTTTTTATTTCAACAATAATTTATATTTCTTAATTTGCACGGCTTAAACCTTAACTCTGATAGTATTAAATGGACCAAACTATACAATTGCCATGCTAGTTTGAATTATTTTTCCTTATAAACTATTTTTTGTTTGTCAATCTTTTTTTTCAACATCAATTCATATTTCTTAATCTGCACGGCCTAAACCCTAACTCTGATAGTAATAAAGTGATTGCATTGTATAACCACCATGCTAGTTTGAAATATTTTTTTCTAAGAAAACACTTTTTTGTCAATATTGTTTTCAATAACAATTCATATTTCTTAATCTGCACGACTTAAACCATAAATCTGTTAGTAATCAACTGGCCACACTATACAACTACCATGCTAGTCTAAAGTATATTTCCGTATAAGACATCTTTTTGTTTGCCAACCTTTTTTCAATAACAATTCATATTTCTTAATCTGTATGGCTTAAACCTTAACCCTGATAGTAATAAAGTGACTGCAATATATGACCGCCATCCTAGTTTGAATTATTTTTTCTTATAAAACATCTTTTTATTTGTCAACCTATTTTGTCAACAATTCATATTTATTAATATGCACTGCTTAAATCCTAACTTTGATAGTAATAAAGTGACTGCACTATACAACCGCCATGCGTGTTTGACTTATTTTTCCTTATAAAACATTTTTTTGTTTGTCAACCTTTTTTCAATAAGAATTCATATTTCTTAATCCGCACGACTTAAACCTTAACAATAAAGTGATCACACTATACAACCACGATGTTAGTTTGAATTTTTTTTTCTTATAAAACATTATATTGTTTATCAACCTTTTTTTAATAATGATTCATATTTCTTAATATGCACGACTTAAACCATAACTTTGATAGTAATGAAGTAACAACACTATACCACCACCATGCTAGTTTGAATTATTTTTTCTTATAAAACATTTTTTAGTTTGTCAACCTTTTTTATTTCAACAACAATTCATATTTCTTAATTTACACGACTTAAACCTTTAACTCTGATAGTATTAAAGGGACTGCACTGTACATTTGTCATGCTAGTTTGAATTATTTTTCCTTATGAGCCATTTTTTTGTTTGTCAATCTTTTTTCTCAACAACAATTCATATTTCTTGATCTGCACGGCTTAAACCCTAATTCTGATAATTATAAAGTAATTGCANACTGCATTGTATAACCAGCATGCTAGTTTGAAATATTTTTCCTAATAAAACAATTTTTTGTTTGTTAATTTTATTTTAATTAACAATTTATATTTCTTAATCTGCACGACTTAATAACTTTGATAGTAATTAAGTGATCACACTATACAACTGTCATGCTAGTCTGAATTACTTTTCCTCATAAAACATTTTTTTGTTTGTCAATCTTTTTTAACAACAATTCATATTTCTTAATATGCACGACTTAAATACTAACTCTAGTAGTAATAAAATGACTACACTATACAACCGCCATGCTAGTCTATATGAACAACAATTCATATTTCAGCTTAAATCCTAACTCTGATAGTAATAAAATGACCGCACTCTACAACAACCATGCTAGTTTAAATTATTTTTTCTTATAAACAATTTTTTGTCTCTCAATTTTTTTATTTTATTTTAACAACAATTCATATTTCTTAATATACACGGCTTAAACCCTAACTCTCATAATAATAAAGTGACTGCAGTATAGAACTGCCATGCTAGTTTCAATTATTTTTCCTTATAGAACATGTTTTTGTTTGTAAAAAAAATTCAACAACAATTCATATTTCTTAATCTACACGGCTTAAACCCTAATTTTGATAGTAATAAAGTGTCTGCATTATACAACCGCCATGCTAATTTGAATTATTTTTTCTTTTAAAACATTTTTTCGAATTTTGTCAAGAACAATTCATATTTCTTAATCTACACGGCTAAAACTCTAAACTTGGTATAAATATTTCGACCGCACTATTCAACCACGAAACTAGCTTGAATTTATTTTTCCTTATAAAACATTTTTTATTTGTCAACCCTTATAAAAGATTTATTTCCTTATAAAACATTTCCTCATAATCGTCATTTTTTTTTGCTTTAAAAGTTTTGACCAAAGTATTAATTTGTTCACTGAATATTAAAACTATATAAAAAGATTACATGTAGCCCTAAATGTATAAAGAGATTCAGGGGGCGGGATAATTTTGGTTCTCTTCACTTCGAAAGAAGTTTTGGCGCCGTTTGTTGCCGCGCGTCGTTCATTCCTCTCTCTCTCCTTCTTATACTCTCTCACTCATCCACTTAATCGCATCTCATCAGAAATCTATAATCCATCTCTGTCTCACACACCGATTCTGCTTTCGATTTTCTCCTGCCGGTTTCGCTTCTAATCGTAAGTTTTTTCTGCCGTTTGTATAGATCTTAAGTTACAGTGATTGTTAAACCCTAGTTTTCGCGGTTGTAATTGCTCAATTTTGAACCTAGATTTAACTGGAATTTTTCCTGGGGTTTGATTGTTTGCTTCAGTATCATCGATGTGATGTAGAATCATTTTGTCGCGACGGATTTGTTTGTATAGACTCATGCGACATTTATGTTCCAATTGCATCATAATTAGTCTGCTAGTTCAATCATGCATCTATCTCTTTCGTTGAGTTTCTTTGAATTTTGCTTCGTGATAGGTTTTTCGAAATGGAGAGAAATGGAACCGCAGTGGTAAAGACTAAAGCTGGGAAGCAGAAGAAGAGACCTCTTCCAGACACCAAAGCGTCAGATGATGTCCCTAGGACGAGACCAAAGCGAGCTGCTGCGTGCACGAACTTTAAGGAAAAATCTGTTCGTATCTCCGAGAAATCTGCGACTATTGAATCGAAGAAGCTANACACCAAAGCGTCAGATGATGTCCCTAGGACGAGACCAAAGCGAGCTGCTGCGTGCACAAACTTTAAGGAAAAATCTGTTCGTATCTCCGAGAAATCTGCGACTATTGAATCGAAGAAGCTCCAGACTGTGGAGGATGAGATTGTCGCTCTACGCTTAACATCATCTCCTCAGGCTGATGAAGCTCGTCCAACGAGGAGGCTAACGGACTTCAACTTACATGATTCTGATGGAGTTTTACAGCCTGTGGAGATGTTGGAAATTAATGACATATTCATTGCTGGTGCTATCTTACCTTCCGATGACAAGGAGAAAGATAAAAGCGTGAGGTGTGAATCTTTTGGTCGGGTGGAGAATTGGAGTATATCTGGATATGAAGATGGCTCACCAGTGATTTGGATATCAACTGGGTTGGCTGATTATGACTGTGTTAAACCTTCTACTAACTACAAGAAGATCTATGATTATTTTTTTGCAAAGGCGTGTGCTTCACTGGCTGTATATAAGAAATTGTCCAAGTCTTCGGGTGGTGATCCTGACACTAGTCTTGATGAGTTGCTTGTGGCAGTTGTCAGGTCAATGAGCGGAAGCAAGCTGTTTCCTAGTGGTGCGGCCATCCAAGATTTTGTTATATCACAGGGAGAATTCATATATAACCAACTTGCTGGTTTGGACGAGACAGCCAAGAAACATGAAACAAGTTTTGTTGAGATTCCTGTTCTCGTTGCTCTCAGAGACGAGAGTAGTAAACTTGAAAAGGCTGTGCACATGGAAGGAAAACATTCTAATGGAACTCTACGGATTGGTGGAGTTTCTGAAATTGAAGAGAGCAAGGCCCTCAAACCTGATGAACTGGTTGATGGTGTTGACGAGGACAGAAAATATGCTAAACTCATACAAGATGAAGAGTATAGGAAATCGATGCAGCGGCCCAGAAAAAACAGCAGCTCGGCTTCTGGTTCAAACAAGTTCTACATAAAGATCAACGAAGATGAGATTGCCAATGATTATCCTCTACCAGCTTACTATAAGAACACCGAAGAAGAAACAGATGAACTTTTACTTTTTGATGGCTATGATTTTGAACTTCCTCGCAAGATGCTTCACAATTGGGCTCTTTATAACTCTGATTCAAGGTTGACATCCTTAGAGCTTCTTCCAATGAAGCCTTGTGCTGATATTGATGTCACCATATTTGGGTCTGGAATGGTGACTGATGATGATGGAAGTGGGTATTGTCTTGATTCTGACAGCTCTGCGCAGAGTTCCCAGATTCAGGATTCCCATGGGATGCCCATATTCCTCAGTCAAATAAAGGAATGGATGATTGAGCATGGGGCGGGAATGATCATATTAACAATACGAACAGATGTGGCCTGGTAAGCTGCCTATTCTATTATTTGACTCTGCTGATTTTTTTTGCTGTTGCTGATATACCAGGTATATGCAGGTATCGACTTGGGAAACCGTCAAAGCAGTATGCGCCTTGGCGTGAGCCTATTTTTAAAGCTGCAAGGGTTGCAATAAGCATTTTTACTTTGCTGGATGAACAAACTAGGATTGCTAAGCTTTCATTTGCAGCTGTCATAAAAAAACTGTCTGAGTTTCAGAAGAAAGATAGTGCTTATGTTTCTTCCGATCCCTTGGCTGTCGAGAGATATGTGGTCGTCCACGGACAAATATTCTTGCAGCTTTTTGCAGAATTTCCTAACAATGATGTCAAAAGATGCCCATTTATTACTGGTCTTGCAAGTAAAATGGAGGATAGGCACCACACAAAATGGATCATCAAGAAGAAGAAAATTATGCAAAAGGAACTAAATCTGAATCCAAGGGCAGGTATGAAACCTGTGGCATCGACGAGGAAAGCTATGCCAGCAACAACAACTCGTCTGATCAACAGAATTTGGGGGGAATTTTGTTGCAATTACTCTCCAGATGACCCATTGCAGGAAACTGAAGCAGAAAAATTGGAGGAGGTTGAAGAGGTAGAAGAGATTGAAGAGGATGACGAAAATGAAGATGACACAGAGGAAACTGTACCAAAACCTGTTGAGGTCCAAAAGTCTCTTACCCTGAAGAAAATTCAATGCAATTCCGGGAAATTGGAAATAACATGGGATGGCGAGATTGTAGGAAAAACTTCTGCTGGTGAGCCTCTCTATCGACAAGCCCTTGTTGGAGGAGAAATGGTTGCTGTAGGTGGTGCTGTCATGTTGGAGGTTGATGATCCAGATGAAGGTCCGGCCATACACTTTGTGGAGTACATGTTTGAAAGTTCAGATCACTGCAAAATGCTACATGGAAGACTCCTTCAAAGGGGTTCTGAGACTGTTTTAGGGAATGCTGCGAACGAGAGGGAACTATTCCTAACTAATGAATGCATTTCTGTACAACTGAAGGACATTAAAGGAACAGTCAGTTTTGAGATTAGATCAAGGCCATGGGGGCATCAGTATAGGAAAGAGAATATCACTGCAGATAAGCTAGATCGGGAAAGAGCAGAAGAAAGAAAAGGGAAAGATTTGCCAACAGAATACTACTGCAAAAGCTTGTACTCCCCTGAGAGAGGGGGATTCTTCAGTCTTCAACCAAGTGATATTGGCTGCGGTTCTGGATTCTGCAGTTCTTGCAAGATAAAGGAGGATGAAGAGGAAAAGTCAGAAATTAAACTCAATGTTTCAAAAACAGGCTTTTTCTCCAACGGAATTGAGTATTCTGCTGAGGATTATGTCTATGTCAACCCTGACTATATAACTAATGAAGAGAACAAAGCACGGCAGAACATTAAGTTTAAATCTGGGCAGAACATTGGGTTAAGAGCTTTTGTTGTTTGCCAATTGATGGAGATCATTGTCCCAAAGGAGTCCAGAAAGGCTGATCTGGGTTCATTGGAGGTTAAAGTGAGAAGGTTTTACAGGCCTGAGGATATTTCTGCAGAGAAGGCCTTTGCTTCAGACATCCAAGAGGTAAGAACGATTTCTTTCGTAATCTATCTGGTAATGTTTTGTTAGTTTCTGCATAAGTTAATCTAATTTTCTCTTATCTTTTTGCAATTGTTTTAGTTGTATTACAGCGAGGACACAGATGTTCTCCCTCCTGATGCTCTAGAGGGAAAATGTGAAGTAAGGAAGAAAAACGACATGCCCTTATGCCGTGAATATCCCGTATCAGACCATATATTCTTCTGTGAACATTCCTATGATGCCTCGAAAGGTTCTCTCAAGCAGGTATATATTTCTTCACACTTTCTTCAGGTAGTCTTAAAAAAGAATTTTTATAGTTCTGTATATTATTAGTCATTTGTTTCCTGATACAAAGTTGAACTGCCTTTATTAACTGTCTTGTAACAGTTACCCGCCAATATCAAGCTTAAGTTCTCTACTATTAAGGACGACATGCTTCTAAGAAAGAAAAAGGGGAAGGGTGTTGAGAGTGAAACTGATTCCGCTATTGTCAAGCCAGATGAGGTACCTAAAGAGATGCGTCTGGCTACACTAGATATTTTTGCTGGTTGTGGTGGCCTGTCTCAGGGACTAGAACAGGCGGGTATGTCTTATCTCCAGTTAACCCTTTATCTACCAAAACGATTGAATAAATGGTATTCATATGCATGCTTTATGTACAAGGTATATCTGCAACAAAGTGGGCGATCGAGTATGAAGAGCCTGCTGGACAAGCTTTTAGACAAAACCATCCGGAATCAACAGTTTTTGTTAACAACTGCAATGTGATTCTCAGGTAAATAGTCAACAAGATGAACACTTATATGTCTATGGTGGCTGTTTCTTGTGGTGTGTTATCAGTTGTTGAGAATATACGCAGGGCTATAATGGAGAAATGTGGAGATCAAGATGAGTGTATCTCTACCAAGGAAGCAGAAGAACTCGCAGCTAAACTTGATGAGGACCAGAAGAGAACTCTGCCACTGCCTGGTCAAGTGGATTTTATCAACGGAGGCCCTCCATGCCAAGTATATATCTCAGACTGTTGCTGTACTTATCTAAAATTTCATAGACGAAAAGATCTTGTTAAATCTGTGTGGATTTTGGCAGGGATTTTCTGGTATGAACAGGTTCAATCAAAGCTCATGGAGTAAAGTTCAGTGTGATATGATACTAGCATTCTTGTCCTTCGCCGATTATTTCCGGCCAAAGTACTTTCTTCTGGAGAACGTGAGGACCTTTGTGTCATTTAATAAAGGGCAGACATTTCGACTTACTCTTGCTTCTCTTCTCGAAATGGGCTACCAGGTAAGATCCTACTGCTATGATTTTGTCTCACTGCTCCCTGTGCTCCCGCACCTGATTGCTCTTTATTACAGCATGTAAAATTGAGTTTAACATCTCTTTTAACATGTTTTTTTGCTAGGTGAGGTTTGGAATCTTGGAGGCAGGTGCATATGGAATTTCCCAAGCTCGTAAAAGAGCTTTTATTTGGGCAGCTTCACCAGACGAAGTTCTTCCAGAATGGCCTGAACCGATGTATGTGTTTGGCGTTCCGGAGTTGAAAATCCAACTAACCAAAGGTTTACATTACGCTGCTGTTCGTAGTACTGCACATGGTGCACCTTTCCGCTCAATCACTGTGAGAGACACTATCGGCGACCTTCCACCAGTAGAAAACGGTGAATCCAGGACGAATAGGGAGGTATGTTAAACTATTTATACGTTAACACAGCAATGTGAACCCAATTGATTGTTTTGGAGATACTTGTGTCTTTGCAGTATGGAGCTGATCCAATCTCGTTGTTCCAAAAAGAGATAAGAAGAAACATGATTGTTCTCAATGATCATATCTGCAAAGAGATGAACGAACTAAACCTCATTCGATGTAAGCATATCCCAAAGGTTCCAGGTGCTGATTGGCGTGACCTACCAGACGAAAAGGTCAGAGTCTCTTTCACATTTTCCTTATAAAACGGTTTCCAAACTTATGTGTTGTTCGTTTGCTCACCCAAATGGACCATTTGGGAGAAGATGCAAACTGATCTTCGTTTAATTTAAAATAGAATATAGATCATTGACGCATATATAAAATGCTCAAACATAGATGAATCCATAAAAATTATCAAGATGCATTATCAAGATGTATCTCTATGAACATCACCCAACTGGATAAACGAACATGGCCTTACATTCTTTGTTTTCGTATTACAGGTGAAGTTATCAAATGGGAAGTTCGAGGATTTGATACCTTGGTGTCTACCAAACACAGCTAAACGACACAATCAATGGAAAGGACTCTTCGGTAGACTAGACTGGGAAGGCAACTTTCCTACTTCAATCACCGATCCACAACCCATGGGAAAGGTTGGAATGTGCTTTCATCCTGACCAAGACAGGATTGTTACAGTCCGTGAATGCGCTCGCTCTCAGGTATAACTAAAACTCAAAGAATTTTTGGTTGCTTGCATCGAGAAAGAGAAATGAAACTGTTCGATATTTAAAAATTTGCAGGGGTTTCCAGATAGCTATGAGTTTACAGGTAATATTCAACAGAAACATAGGCAGATTGGTAATGCAGTTCCTCCACCATTAGCATTTGCTCTTGGTCGTAAGCTTAAAGAAGCTGTGAATCTCAAGAGATCTCTTCAACGTCAAGCTTAAAACAATGGTTTTTATAACAATTGTCTAGATTAAGATTTTCTTTGCCTTTACATAGAGGTTCGGGACGAGAGTAGATTAAATTAGTTTCTCTCGACTTGTTGATAAAAGAAAAGGCTAAAGAGAGTTTTGTATTTCTATTTGAAATTGGAAAATAACTATTTTTGGAGATTAAAGAAAGCTTTGAAAGACAAATGAAAGCTTTGTATTTACTCTTTTGCAAATTTAAATTTATCATAATTTTAGAAAATACAAAAATTTTGGATTAATAAAATATTTCAAATTTGTTGATTATTATCAATTAATTAATAAAAAAAATTAAATTTTGTTGATTATTATCAATCAAATCAACATTTCTAAAAATATTAAATTATAGCATTTTTCAACATATCTTAGTTTTGTGGACTAACGTCAATCAAATCGAAAAGATTTCTTAAAATAAAAATAATTATAACGTTTTACAAAAGAAATTTCAAATTTTGTGGATTGTAATTAACTAAATTAGTATAATTTCTCAAAATACCAAATTTTAACATTTTCCAACATCTTAGTTTTATAGACTATTATCCACCGAATGAACATAATTTCTGAGAATATAAAATTACAATGTTTTATAAAATCTCTCAATTTTGAGGATGATTATTGAACAAAACTCTAAATTTTTGTGGTATATTATTACCCACCAAATGAATATAATATCTCAAAATATATAATTCTAACGTTTTACAAAAAAATCAGGATTTGTAGACTAGTATATATATCAAATTTGCAAAAAAAATCAAAATATAAAATTTTAACGTTTGACAAAATCTCTCAATTTTTATGGATTATATCCATCAAACAAAACACATTTTTTCAAAATATATATTTTTACCGTTTTACAAAAAATTGTTTTTGAGGACTAATACACCAGGTCACCAAAAATGTCTAAAATATACGATTCTATTTTTAAAAAGTATATTGAAATATGATCTATTAAATAAACATATTTTCGAAAATATATTGCTTAAAAAATTCAAACATTGCTCTAGTAAATACGACCACTTCAATGTTATTCATACACACTACAAATTTCTATTTCCTTTTCAAAACAACAAAACAAACAAAAATCGACCAAAGTGTTAAGGGTTAAGAAAACCTAGTAGCCGCCACTTATTTAGGTTTCGATCTCTCCTCCTCCGTCGGCGGCCTCCTTGGCGTCGGTGTGAGGAGGCTCTCCATTCTCTCTTTAAGGTTGTATAGTTCTTATTGTCGAAGGTTCCGGTTAGATTCCGACTAGGTTCCGGTTTGGTTTTGGAGAAGGTGCGAAAGGCCTATCTTCTTCCTTGTTTGATGGAATCTCTCTTATGGTGGTCTCAAACGGTATGTCTCACCTTTCTGGTCAACCCTGGTTGTCTGCATGTGAGTACTCCGGTTTGGGTCCTGGTGGTGATTCCGACTTGAGGTGAAGCAGAGACGGTGAGGGATATCATAGGGTGTTCCAACTTCTCTCTCTGTCATAAAGTCTTCGTCTTCTTTCTTTTTCGCCGGTTACCTTGCTCTAGTTTTCTCTGCATGCGGTTCTATCTCGATCGTCTAGTTCGATCTTTTCTCGGCTACGGTGGTCTCTGGCATGCTCGGAGGCTACGGGCCATGTCTCTAACTGCTAAGTCATCCTCGACTACGGTTGGGGTCACAAGAGATGTGCCGGCTTGCGTTGTCATGGTAATGTCGAGGTCTGGTTCCGACCCTCTGTTTTTTCTAGCCTTTCAAGCTTTGGTTTGATAAATGTGTTTTGCGGTTATCATGGTTCAATGTTTTCTACTTCATTCCTCTGTGTGTTCAATTTCTCTTGGTCTTAGTCGCGTCCTCTACCAGAATTGTTCATTGGATTCATATGGAATCGGATTGGTTGCGTTCTCAGTTAAGGTATCGAATCTATTTCGATAAACATATTTTAGGTTTCTGCTGTTTCTGTTGTTTAACGGTCAACCTATTGCCTTCTTGAAACGTCTAGTTCTAAATTATAAAGTCTACAACATCACAATAAAGAAAAAAAAACCGAAGTTATGCGGTTTATATTAATTTTGTTGTTTGTAAAAACGTTGTAATCATTGCTATTCAATCTATATAATTTTAGTGATTCGTTTCTTTTTCATTTTTTTTATCAATCTTTACACAAACTTAAACTTTTTCTACCATTCAAACAAAAAAACTACATGATCGATGCTTTTCGTTTAATTTTCAAAGCTCAAAGCTCGAGAAACCAAAATTTCCACATACTTTAAAAATTGTTTAACAACTAAATCAAATATGGTTTTAAAATTATTGTAGTAAATCCAGTCACACTTTTCAAATTAAAGAAAGTTTGCAGTCCGGTACGGCGTTAAAATTTATTAAATTTCTGTAGATAATTCACGTGACCAAGTAAACCGGACCGGACATTGAAGATGTACCAATCCTATATTGCCGCTCCATATTAAGCTCCCGTAGACTCAAATACGGAACCGAATTCCTCATCCCGTACGGTGTACTCGAACCACTCAAACTCTCCGTTACGTAAACCGGACCCGACATTGAACCGACCGATTCACGAAAATTCATAGCTCTCGCCATGTGAACATCATCACAGTCATCGTCGTGACCGCGACTTCTACGTGACCATTTACGCCACTTGAAAAACACAAAAGCTTTCTTCAAGAACCAACGTTTCTTCTTGTGGAGAGTGGTTCGAATCAAATCGTCTTTTGATATTGGTTTCTGAAGCTTGAATTGAAAACCATCAATGGTGGATGAAGTTTCTTGCTTATGCTTCTTTGCTTCTTCCAAAACCTTTAAAAACACAGAGAAAATGAAAATCAGAGTAAGAGTAAGAAAACAAAAGAAAAAAGAAGAAGAGAACCTGAAAGTAATCGATTTGAGGATCGAAGCCATAATCATTGAAATGTTGAGAATGAGACATTGGAAAAATTGGAGATTTGTTCGACATTGTTTCAAGTAGGAGCTTGAGTGGTTTGGTTTAATGGAGGAAAAAAGCTCTTTTGCTTTGGAGCTTGATTCAATGTTTTCTCTCACTCTCTATTGTCTCTTTCCATCTTCTTTTTCGGTTTTTTTTCTCACATATATTTTCAACTAGCCATGTGCAAATTATCCGAAACCAAAAAAAACAAACCGAAATAAGAGGTATCGAACCGATATGAAATTGGTGGAAAATAGATCTAAATTTCAGTAATCGAAAAAAGTGAAAAAGTATTCGAAAGATCTGAAAGATAATTACATATCTAAAATCTTAATTATGTTTATATTTGAAATAACAAAAAACCAAAACTTGTTTTTCTTTGTTTCCGAGAATATTTTTGTTTTCCGTAGATTTTTCAGGGTTTTGTTTAACTGTTGACTCAATGTTTGTTTTAGACGTGTTTAATAGTTGTATTGTGTTTTCACTTTGATTTCGAAATTTTATTGTCTTCTGTCGGCTTAGTTCATGAGATTGTTGTTAAACCGCCGTATTAATGCTTATTTCTCGAGTTTGTTTAAATTGCAATGTCTCATTTTGTTCAATGACAAAAAACAAGAAAACCAAAAACTATAATTATAATTATAAAAACTAAAAATATGAGTTAATTTTATTTTCAAATATATATAATAATCAAAATATCAGAAAATATTTTATAATTTTATAATTTTTAGGTTTTTTTGTGGTTATCTGCTTACTTACGTCACTATTTGAGTATTTAAGATAAGAACCAAACCGAATGAACCTCAATTATTTGTTTGCATCCTGTAAAATTATTTGAATCGATCCAAAATCAAGAAGTATCTAAACTGAACCAAACCGATTTTGTTTACTATTCTTAAATAGTTCCAAACTTTAAATATATGAAAAACCGAAACCAATCTATAATCGTACCAAATACGTTAACACTCATACCTACTTTCAACTATATATATATATATATATATTTTTAAAAAATGGAATTTGTATCTTCTGTAACAGATCACATGTAATGTAAGTGATATCTTATTGTACAGTCACGATTCTCATAACATTGACGTAATTTTGACGATTTTTCTTATTTAAGTTTTTATATGACACACACACCACTCGAGAAAGAAGCATAAACTTGCCAAGATCCAATTGAGACATTTAATAAGTAAACAAGGAATTATCATGGACCCTTCTCGATATTATTATATTCTCCCACATTTAATATGACTATTCATACACAATTTATGACTTTTTCTTACCAAGAATTTACGAACACAAGTACAAAGAGAGTTCTTTAATAATCAGAAGCAAGATTCGTGGAAGCCTTGTCCTCTTCTTTAATTAATGTTTCTACTTTCTACCCTTAAATTTGTTTTTATTAGGTTAGAATTTCAAATCTTTTATATAATTTTTTAAGATAGTTTAAGTTAGTAGATCGATTCTTTATAACACATACAAATTGACAAAAAAAAAAAAAGTAAAAAAGTTATTTATGTTACATTTACTAATCAAGTGACAATTTCATAATGAGGTTTGGGTATTCTGATAATCGGTTCGGGTTCAGTTTAATTTATATTTAATTTAATTTTACGGGTATAAGAATTTAGGAATTATTCGGTATTTTAACATTTATTTGAGTTCGATTCAACTTCGTTTCGGTTTCAGGTATTATTCGTGTATTTTAACATGAAAATTTTCGAACCAAATTTTATTTGGATTCAATTTATTCCAATTACTTGTTTACAAAAATTACTCGAAAATATTAGAAAATAACCAAAAATATTTGAATAACTAATTTAAAGAATATTAATTTTATTAAATAAATATAACTAATATTTTTATCATTTAATTTAATTTATGATATGTTGGATACTCATTTAATTTTTAGTTTGATACAGATTTCATCTCAATTCTTTATAAAAATTATGACTCATTCAATTATTTCTTTAATTTTCTCAATTCAATACTTTTAATTTTAGATCAAATCAAATCCACCAAAACCGGGTAATTTATCCCACCTGAGTGAATCTAAGACCAACTACAATGGTAGTATCAAACCATTTTAAAAGAGTATCTGAACCAAAA
>OVAO01000733.1:0-18671 GCA_900406285.1 Biscutella auriculata | reverse complement strand
AAAAGCAAGGGTAAAACAATCCTAAGCAAATGGACTAGAGAAAGAAATCAGTGATTATAGTTCAGGAAACAGGCGCTTAACTGNCAAATGGACTAGAGAAAGAAATCAGTGATTATAGTTCAGGAAACAGGCGCTTAACTGAAACAGGATTCTGCTAATCCTAGATCTAGGAATATCAAATGAAGACCCGCGCTCTCGCGTCAAAGATCACTTTTCTAGATAAGATCATCGCAATCTCTTGACTATATTCAATACCTAGAAAGCAATCAGAACAATTCCTTCCAACCTCTAAACAATCCTAAGCACTCTCATGTCAATAGAATATATTCAGCATGCATTGCTTAGATTTAACAACCTACCAGAATCTCCTAGGCAGACCGGATAAAAACGAATCCTAAAATAGATGGATCAAATCTATCAAAGCATTAAACACACAAGGCATGAAGATTAATGGAAGAATAAAAACATAAACACCAGATCTATTCCTAAAATCACCAGATCAATCTAATCCATAAGCTTAGAATAAAGACTACTCACTAATCATGAGATTAAATTAAGGCAGAAAATTAGACTGAAACTAAAGTCGACTACAAACTTAAATTAGAGTTCACCAGAATGGTAAAACCCAAAGGAAAGATTCTCCAATAAATATCTTTAAAACTACTTAAGAAAAACTTGCCAAAATGGCAAAGAAGGAGGGTTTAAATAGTGAGAGAAATAGGGTAAAACGAGCAGGGGCATATCGGTCTTTTGGCGATTCTCAGAGGCAATATCGGCCAAGGGGAGGCTGATATTGGTCTTGGAGTGGCCGATGTTGGTAGCGTCGGGCAGCACACGGTCGATGCTGGCTAAGGTCTGGTCGATGCCCGAATATCGGCCAGGTGGTGGCCGATATTGGTTCTGCTCTGGCCGATATTGGAGAATCGGTCACTGCCTGGCCGATATCTTCTTGTCTCAGGCCGATATTGGCTTTTGTTGACCTCCGGAATTGACTCATTCAAGCTTGGTTCAACCCTTTTTGTACCCGAATGATGCAAGGTTCTCCTAAACACCTGGAAACGCAATATGTATACGAATGCAATCCTAAAATACTCTAAAAAGACCGAAAACATACAAAACCGAGGAGAAGTCGGGACTAAAATAACGATAAAAACCGAGTATATCAACTCCCCCAAACTTAAACCTTAATTTCCCTCAAACAAAGCAAAATTCAAATAAGCGAAAGAGGTTTGAAAAACGAGAGCAGGCCGGACTAAAGTCAACAATGAGAGTGTTTCCATTCATGCATAAATACTCGTCCTATCATTTAAGTTCAATTTCCATCTATCGTTATTATTAAGCCAAAGGGATCCATCTGACTAAACCTATTCATGCTTTCCTACATTCATTCAGGTGAGCGTGAAATATTTTCAAGACATGCACAACGGTTTCAATCGGTTCGGTATAAAGGGGATTTTTATCGCAAGAAAGAGAGGGTTTCTCAAGGCATGGAGGTTGATTGTAATAAGGGGTCCNAGGGTTAGAGCAAAACCGAGTAAGATAGAGAGCGTTTAGGGGACCAATATCGAGCATCCAAAACCTCCTAAAGATGACTCTAGACCTACCCAATCCTACTCTCTTTGATTTTCATTCTTCACCATTTTTTCTTTCTTTCTATACCGGGACTTAAGGATCTTTCTTTTTCTAGACTTTTTTCTCTATTTCTACTCCAAGGCTTTTATTCTTTGTATTTTTTTTTTCAAAATCAACTTAACTATATACAATGCATGTGCAAGACTCAAACAAAATAGAAAACTGCATTAGTACCAAAGGGGTCCCTCCCCCAAACTTAAACTACACAGTTCCTATGTAAACCTAAGGAAGGAAACTAAAATAAGGAAAAGAAAATCTAAATGCAGTATATACAAAGGGTGTTTAGGGTTACCTAGAAATCGTGGTAAGATCCATACCCATACATGGAGAAGTATTCGTCGTTCTCCGGAGCCCATTCTGGTATGTCATTGAACGTGTCGAAGCTACGCTTCCGTGCTAGCAGCGACTCAATAAGGTAGGGACCTTCAGGGTCATATAGCTGAGCAGGTGAGGGACTAAAATCGATGTTGAAGCAGCTGATGAGGAACGAGGTGAGCGGCTCATCGGGCAAGAGGAAAAACTCCTTGCGTCCCCGTCGAGTGGTGAAATTGTAGACGAACTTCCCCTGTGATTTCCAGGATAAGAATGTTGTGCTTTTTAGGTAAACATGTCTTCCCGGTTGAAAGATCGCCTAATCCACGGGACTACTCCGATCACGAGGAAACGAAGTTCTTCTATATCGATGGTGACCGCGGGCTTTCTTGCGAAGAAAACACTGGCAATGAGCTTGTGCATGTAGCGGATCGTTGGATGCCTAATACGGGAGCTCTTTGTCTTGCCGGACACGAAGGTGCCGCTTCCAATAAAATTCCAGAACTGACTGTCCTCATCATCAGTCGTAACGGCGAAATGTCCACTCCCATTGGTCTGGAGGTGGTACATGTTGGCAAATTCTCTGAGGCTCATTCGGTGGCGGTTTTCTGTACCGGTCATGGTAGCTCAAGAAGTCGATCTCATCATCCGTAGAGCGTGTGTAATCATCGTAGAAACTGAACCGGAAGGTGGCGAGGAACATGCATGTTGACTCGACACCAGTTATGCCGCCAAAGTCAAAAAATCATGCGACACCCATGGCGCGGCCCAGCTCCATGACGTCGTCGAAAAGCCCGAGGTGGCGCAGTGTGAGAGCGGAGCCTACCGATGTTCCAACATGCTCTTTTTCCATAAACAGCTCGTAAAGAGCCTGGACATCCCCTTTTTCCTGAACCGCATTTAAGGTCCATGTGCGTTCAATGCTCGATTCCTGATTATCATTTCGGTGTGACCGTGTAACCCGACGTCCTGCTGGACGCCCTTGGTTGCTTGAATTTCCCGCATAGAATTATGCTGACGAGTTTCCTAGAGGGGAAGTGTTGTTTGACATGTTGCTAAAATTTTCGAGAGAAAAAGTTAGCACTAGAAAATTAATTTTGAGCAAACACAACCGTCTCTAAGAAAAATGCGGGGGAAAGTTTAAAAATCCGGACTGAAAGATGTTACATGACCGAGTTAAAAACCGAATATGAAAACAAGGATATGAAACTAATAATTGTAAGGAGAATACCTTTGTTAGAAAAATGGTTTATGGAGAAAAACAAGAGAGATGAGTTTCTTTAATGGGAACAAGAGCTTTGAAAGTGAAGTGATAATAACCAAGTGGTCCAAGGAAACCGGTTTTATAGAGAATAAATGAACCGAAGAAACCCGAGAGAAGCCCGAAACAATAAACGAAAACGATCGAAAATTAAAAGTTGGGCTCCACGTATCGGCTGGGGTATGACAGATGCTGGAGAGGTCATGGCCGATACAGCCACATCGACCGAAACATGACCGGCGTCGGCTGGTGCTTGGCCGATATCGGCCTTTTTTTTTTATTTAGGCAAAGGGAAACGAGAAATCCTAAACAAAACCTGCTAGCACGCAATAACACTAATCGAGATCACTAAAAATTATTTATAAGGATAAACATGGGACTTCCTCCCAAGCGAGCTTGTTTAACGTCACTAGCTTGACGAATCCTCAGAGGATTCTCAGTGGAAATCCAAAAGGTTTATGGAGTCGATGTCTCCAACCACACTGTCTGCCAAGTAAGGCTCGACACGATGACCATTGACGACAAACGTATCGCCTTTATCGTTTTGGAGAACGACTGCACCATAAGGACGGATTTCTAACACAGGGAAAGGTCCTGACCATCTGGATTTTAGCTTTCCCAAAAAAAGTCTTAACCGCGAGTAGAAGAGTAACACAAGGTCTCCCTCCTTAATTTTTTTACGGACAATCTTCTTGTCGTGGAAGGCCCTGGTTTTTTCCTTGTAGAGTCGGACGCTGTCATAAGCGTTTAGGCGGATTTCATCCAACTCTTCCAGTTGTATCTCACGTTTTTTCTTAGCGGATTGGAGATCAAAGTTGAGAAACTTGATCGCCCGTTGAGCTCGATATTCCATTTTGACACGCAGATGACACGATTTTCCATACAGAAGGTTAAAGGCGGTTCGGTAAGCCCAGAGTGCATCATCCAGTTTTGTAGACCAGTCTTTTCTAGAAATTCCAATCGTCTTTTCGAGTATGGATTTAATCTCTCTATTGGAAACTTCGACTTGACCGCTGGTCTGAGGGTGATAGGGAGTAACGACTTTGTGCTTGACTCCATACTTTTGCAGGAATTTCTCAAAAGTTCGATTTATAAAATGGGATCCACCATCGCTTATGACGATCCTAGGGATTCCAAACCTCGGAAAGATTATGCTCTTAAATAGCTTCGTGACCACCTTAGCATCGTTAATGGGGCATGCAATTGCTTCAACCCACTTCGACACATAGTCGACAGCTACCAGGATGTATAAATTTCCGAAAGTGGTTGGGAAGGGGCCCATAAAATCTATACCCCAGACATCAAATACCTCGACTTCCATTATCGGGTTCTGAGGCATTTCGTTTCTTTTGCTGATGTTGCCCTTTCTTTGACATGGATCACAACACACTATGATGTGATGTGTATCCTTAAACATAGTGGGCCACCAGAAACTGGCTTGCAGTATCTTTGCAATGGTTTTGAAGGTTGCGAAATGTCCACCATGAGGGGAACCGTGGCATTGCATTAAAATCCCTTCAATTTCTTCATCTGCGACACATCTTCTGTAAAGGCCGTCCTTACAGAGAGTGTACAAATAGGGTTCATCCCAGTAGAAACGCTTGGATTGTTTTAGGAATTGCTTTTTCCTATATCGTTCCAAGCCTGATGGTTCCATTCCTCAAGCAAGGAAGTTTACGATATCTACATACCAAGGGTCTTTCTGAGGAGTCACAGTGATAGCTCCTATGTCGCATAGCGTATCATGCATGGTTTCGATGCCCATCAGCTGCTCTTCTGGTAGAGAATCGTCTATAGGTATACCTTCGTTTATTCGCATTCGAGATAGATGATCAGCAACCCCATTTTCTATTCCCTTTTTATCCTTGATCTCCAGATCGAATTCCTGAAGCAACAAGATCCATCTGAGTAATATGGGTTTTGCATCTCTTTTTTGCAAACAAATGCCTAAGGGCTGCGTGATCGGTGTAAACTATGATTTTTTAGCCTACCAGATAAGATCTAAATTTTTCAATTGCGAAAACTATCGCTAGCAGCTCCTTCTCGGTGGTAGCATATTTTATTTGGGTGTCATCAAGCGTTTTGCTTGCATAAAAGATGACATGGAGCTTTTTGTCTTTTCTCTATCAAAGGACTGCTCCCACAGCATAGTCACTAGCGTCGCACATTATC
Source organism: Biscutella auriculata (assembly GCA_900406285.1). Classification (NCBI taxonomy): domain Eukaryota; kingdom Viridiplantae; phylum Streptophyta; class Magnoliopsida; order Brassicales; family Brassicaceae; genus Biscutella; species Biscutella auriculata. The sequence continues at coordinate 13,294 of OVAO01000733.1, read as the reverse complement.
TCAAACGGTAATTCCTAAACTGGAAGATTGACAATAGGCGCGCTTATCAGTTCTTTCTTGATTTTTGTGAAGGCTGCCAGACATTCTTCATAAAAATGATTTATGTTTCTTTGCAGAGAAGTCTCGTCAGAGGCCTTGTGATTTTAGAGAAGTCCTTAATGAAGCGTCGGTAAAAACTGGTGTGGCCGAGAAAACTTCTGATTCCTTTTACATTTGATGGTGGTGCCAGATGTGTCATGACATCTATTTTGGCCTTATCGACCTCAATTCCTGCTTCGGATATCTTGTGTCCCAGGACTATTCCGTTATTCACCAGGACATGAGGTTGGCCAAATTGGTATCCTCACACTGCTCAAGGACCTTACAGAGGTTGGCCAAGCAGGCGGAGAACGAGGGTACGTGTACGGAGAAATCGTCCATGAAGACTTCCACGACATCCTCAATTAGCTCCGAGAAAATCGACATCATGCACCTCTGAAATGTTGCAGGTGCGTTGCATAGGCCAAAAGGCATTCTCCTATAGGCAAAGGTGCCATAGGGACAGGTGAAGGTTGTTTTCTCTTGGTCCTATGGATGAATGGGGATCTGAAAAAATCAAGAATATCCGTCCAAGAAGCAGTAATACGGGTGACTAGCTAATCTTTCGAGCATTTGGTCGATAAAGGGGAGAGGGAATTGATCCTTCCTAGTCGCCATATTTCATTTCCTGTAGTCGATGCACACCCTGTGGCCAGTTATGGTCCTGGTGGTAATCAACTCGTCGTCATCGTTTTTTACGACAGTGATTCCACCCTTTTTGGGAACCACATGCACGGGTGAGATCTAGTTGCTATCCGAGATGGAATAAATGATTCCGGCATCGAGCAGTTTGAGGATCTCCTTTTTTACAACTTCTTTCAAGTTGGTGTTCAGCCGTCTTTGGTGTTCTATGGATGACATCGATTCATTTTCCAAATGAATTCTGTGCATACAAAATGAAGGTGAAACCCCTTTTATGTCATCCTGGGTCTTTTAGTTTTTTAGGAGGGGGTACAGTCTGAATAATTGCACTACATTCCTCGGTTAGATCAATTCTTCCTTCCATGTCTTTTATCTTTCTATGGATAACGTTTTTCAGAAACTTGCTACACTGGGGTATGAGCATAAAAGCATCTAAGATAGGTATAGCTATCTGAACTTCTTTCATCTGGTTTTTAAACTAACTCTGATATTTCTTTATCAACCTATCTTTATGACGTCAAGGGAATGGAAGTTTCGGTTCATAGCGCGAACTGTAGTGTGGGATTTTAAGGTTATTATATCAACGACTTTTCTTCACTGGCTGAGCGGTTTCTTTTTCGGTATGGTCTTCGCTCTCAACGTTGTCGATAGTTGGGTCCAATACAGGTTTATCCACTCTCGGAGTCTCCTTCCCCATACGTCATTTTGCATTGTCCACAATGGGAGTCCGAGGTGGCAAGGCTTTGCCGGAACGAAGAGTAATGGCGGGAACAAAGCCCGATTAGCTGTATTTTGTAGGAGGAACATCTATTTTGGCCACTAAGTTGGAGAGAAGACGTAATTTGTGAACCAGATCAGCACAGGGGTCGGGAAGGTGGGGTTTGGTGTCAGCTATCGCTACACTTAGGGGTGGGTGTAATTGTTCGACGTGGGTGTGGAAAACTTCTTGTGCCGTAGTGAGGTAGTCAAGAAAAGTTGTGGTGGCAATCGCATGGGGTGAATCAGGTGGGGTGGATGAAGGAGATGGGATAGGTAAAGGGTGGTGGTATGGGGAGGGTGGTTGGATATCGAGGTTTTGGAAAGGAGAGATGTATTCCCAAGTAGGAAAATAAGGTGTTTGTTGGGCATAAGTCTCGATAGGGAGAAGGGTTTCGGATTTGGAGGCGCGCAAATGATCGAGCAAGGTCTTAAGCGCAACGATATGCTTCTGATAATGATTATCCGAAGTAGGAGTGGTGTCGCCAAAAGGATCATGGAAGACGGAGCTATATTGGCTTTCGCTTGTGGTTAAATTGTCGATTAATGTATAGCCAAAGGTGACACTTCGCTTGAGGAAACTGCCGGTACTGGCCGGGTCGAGAACTGAACGACATCGGGGTTGAAGGCCTCGGTAGAAAGTACCTAGGAGGTTGGCGTCCAAAAATCCGTGATGTGGGCTCTGCGAAGTGTAATCAGGCAAACGCTCCCAAGCATCACTTAGAGATTCGGCGGTGGTCTGTTAAAATCCGGAAATTGCGTTCCGAAATTTCAAGGTCATAGTAGGTGGGAAAAATTTGGACAAGAATTCTCGCTTGCACGTGGCCGATGTGACAATTGAGTCTTTTAATAGCGTTTTTGCCAATGGTACGCACGTTTGCCAAGGGGAAAAGGAAAAAGACGCAATTTAAGCGCGTCTTCACTCACACCGTCGAATTTAATAGTATTGCATAGCATTTCAAAACGGTCTAAATGTTCTAAAGTATATTCTACAGGATATCCTAGAAATTTATGTTCCTCTATTAAAGCGATAAATTCTGACCCGATTTGGAATGAGTGTGAGGTAATTGGTGGTGCACGGATTCCGGATCGCATCTCGTAGATCGTCGGGGTATCCTCGAAACCAATCATTTGATCAGCGGGTGGGTGGCGATAGGCTCCACCGTAGATTTGCGGGTGAGATTCCATAGTCAATCAGGGTACCTGAAATGGCTAAGGAGAAAAGTAAACGGAATGAAAAGAAAACTAATCGCTAGTACGAAAATAATCCCGAATCGGCAACGACGCTAATTTGATAAACAGATTGTTTCCCCACTACTGCTACTATAGACGAGTAGAGCAGAGGAAAATATAATTGTTTAGTATATGATGATTGTGGGTATTTTATCGAACCAAATCGGGAGTTGCACTAGGTTAATTAGTCTATATAGAGTTCAGCTAGTCTACGCAGAATATGAATTGAACGCTGTCACTAACAATCCTAAAATGAAGGCATAAAGTAAAAGAGAACAAAGCAAACGAAAAGCAAGGGTAAAACAATCCTAAGCAAATGGACTAGAGAAAGAAACCTGTGATTATAGTTCAGGAAACAGACGTTTAACTAAAACAGGATTCTGCTAATCCTAGATCTAGGAAAATCAAATGAAGACCCGCACTCTCGAGTCAAAGATCCCTTTTCTAGATAAGATCATCGCTATCTCTTGACTAGATTCAATACCTAGAAAGCAATAAGAACACTTCCTTCCAACCTCTAAACAATCCTAAGCACTCTCGTGTCTATAGAATATATTCAACATGCATTGCTTAGATCTAACAACCTATCAGAATCTCCTAGGCATACCGGATCTTAAAATAGAAGGATCAGATCTATGAAAGCACTAAACACACAAGGCAAGAAGATTAATGGAAGAATAAAAACATAAACACCAGATATATTCCTAAAATCACCAGATCAATCTAATCCATAAGCTTAGAATAAAGACTACTCACTAATCATTGTCGGAGGACAAAATCCAACTAGGGATTCATGCTTAGGCATGATTAGAACCTAAGATCGAAACTTTAATAATGAGATTAAATTAAGGCAGAAAATTATATTGAAACTAAAGTCGATTACAAACTTAAACTAGAGTTCACCAGAATGGTAAAACCCAGAGGAGAGATTCTCCACGAAATATCTTAAAAACTACTTAAGAAAAACTTGCCAAAAATGGCAAAGAATGAGGGTTTAAATAGTGAGACAAATAGGGTAAAACGAGCAGGGGCAGATCGGTCTTTTAGCGATTCTCATAGGCAATATCGGCGAAGGGGAGGCCAATATTGGTCTTGGAGTGGCCGATGTTGGTAGCGTCGGGCAGCACACGGTCGATGCAGGCTCAGGTCTGGTCGATGCCCGAATATCGGCCAGGTGGTGGGCGATATTGGTTTTGCTCTGGCTGATATTGGAGAATCGGTCACTGCCTGGCCGATATCCTCTTGTGTCTGGCCGATATTGGCTTTTGTTGACCTCCAGAGTTGACTCGTTCAAGCTTGGTTCAGTCCTTTTTGTACCCGAATGATGCAAGGTTCTCCTAAACACCTGGAAACACAATATGTATACGAATGCAATCCTAAAAGACTCTAACAAGGCTGAAAACTTACTAAACCGAGGAGAAGACGGGACTAAAATAACGATAAAAACCGAGTATATCAATAATGGAAAGTATATATCCGAGGATGAAGAAGTCATACAAGAAGAAGAAGATGAGAATCCTCCTGAGGAATGTGAAGTAGAAGCTTCCAAAAGAGAGCTCTTGGTCACTCGAAGAGTTTTGAAGTTGTTTCCCAAGGAAAAGGAAGAAGAACAACGAGACAACTTATTTCGTACGAGGTGTTTGGTGAATGAGAAGGTGTGTATCCTCATCATTGATGGAAGAAGTTGTACTAATGTGGCTAGCACCAAAATGGTGAAGAAATTTGGCTTGGAAATGAAGAAGCACCTGAAGCCATATCGCTTGCATTGGCTTAATGCCGAGGGAGAACTTAAGGTCTCTCATCAAGTTAAGGTCCCAATGGCAATAGGAAAGTATAAGGATGAGATCCTATGTGATGTGTTGCCTATTGAGGCTGGACATATTCTTTTGGGACGACCATGGTAATTTGACCGACGAGTGGTTCATGATGGTTTCACCAACAAGTATACCTTCAAACATAAGGGCAAGAGAATCACACTTCTACCAATGACTCCTCATGAAGTGGCTCAAGACCAACTCATATAAAGAAGAAAGATGAGCCTACTCCAAGCAAGAAGATCTCCAACTTTCTAGTCAACCCAAGTGTTGTAAGAAAATCTCTCTATGCTAATCAAACTGTCTTGCTTATTGTATACAAAGAGAATCTTGTTTGTGTTACTAACCCTTCACTAGAGCTTCCGTGTATTCTTAGTGATCTCTTGCACAAGTATAGAGATGTATTTCCAGGTGAAGAAGAGACTCATGGCTTACCACCCAACCAGGCATCGAACACCAAATAGACTTTGTACCCGGAGCTATACTTCCTAATCGGCTGGCTTATAGAACTAACCCTCTAGAGACCAAGGATCTACAAAAGCAAGTTGAGGCACTTATGGAGAAGGGATATATCAAGGAGAGCTTGAGTCCTTGTGTCGTGCATGAGATCTTGGTCCCCAAAAAGGATGGAACGTGGCGCATGTGTGTAGATTGTCGAGCAATCAACAACATAACGGTTAAGTACCGCCATCCAATTCCAAGTGGGTATAAGATTTTCTCTAACATAGATTTAAAGAGTGGGTATCATCAAATAAGAATGAAAGAGGAAGACGAGTGGAAAACGGCCTCTAAGACCAAACATGGCTTATACGAGTAGTTCGTGATGCATTTTGGCTTAACCAATGCTCCAAGTACATTCATGAGATTAATGAACCATGTTCTTAGGAAATTTATCGGTCTATTTGTGGTTGTTTACTTTGATGATATCCTGATTTATAGCAAGAACCTAAAAGAACATGCTAAACACTTAGAATCGGTTCTAGATGTGCTAAGGAAAGAGGAACTTTATCCTAATTTAGCTAAATGCACTTTTGGAACGAATACCCTAATCTTTCTTGGCTTTGTTGTGTCAGCTGAAGGCGTGAGAGTGGATGAAGGCAAGGTCCAAGCCATTAGGGAATGACCCACTCCCAAGACAGTCGGTGAAGTAAGAAGCTTTCATGGTCTAGCCGGCTTCTATAGGAGGTTTGTGCGAGACTTCAGCACCTTGGCTGCCCCTCTCACCGAAGTTATCTAGAAATCAGTGGGATTAAAGTGGGAGGATGCTCAAGAACAAGCGTTCCAAGCCTTGAAAGAAAGGCTAACCAATGCCCCATTGCTCGTATTGCCAGATTTCTCTAAGACCTTTGAAATAGAGTGTGATGCATTGGGCCTTAGAGTGGGAGCTGTTCTTATGAAAGATATAAGGCATATTGCTTACTTTACTGAGAAGCTTGGAGGTTCTACCTTGAACTACCTCACGTATGAAAAGGAACTTTATGCGCTTCTGAGGGCCTTACAAACTTGGCAACATTACCTTTGGCCTAAAGAGTTCGTCATTCACACGGATCATGTGTCCTTGAAGCATCTCAAGGGACAACAGAAGCTGAATAAGAGGCATGCTAGATGGGTAGAATTCATTGAAACATTTCCCTATGACAAGTCTTGAATGAGGGAGATTGGGTTTAGATCCATTTGAGGAAAGATAGACTCCCGGAGGAAAGAGATTCCAAACTTAAGCCGAGGAAAGACGGACCCTTTCAAGTCACAAAGATGATCAACAAAAATGCTTATCAATTGGATCTCCAAGGTAAGTATAGTGTGAGATCTACCTTCAACGTTTCTGATTTGATTACTTTTGGTGTAGGCCCCTCAGATTTTGAGGACAAATCCTTTTGAAGAGGGAGGGAATGATACACGTTTGGGAGGACAAGAGCCAACATTGCTAGAAGAAGAGCCATCTCTCCAAGCACCAAGTGGTCCCATCACAAGAGCACAAGCAAATAGGCTCGCTAGAGCAATTATGCATACATGGGAGGACTTGGAGAAGACTTGCTACATCTTGAGGAAAAGGAGGTGGAACCCCACATCTATCTCCTTATGTCTGCAATCTAGAGATGGTTCGGGGTACTCTTTTACGTTTGGTGGGTTTTGTCCCAATGAGTTTTTCCACCAAGGTTTTTAATGAGACCCATTGCACATGAACCAACTCTACAAGGCGCCATGAAAGTCTTTCTATACTTAGCTGATATGACCGTTATACTCTCCTGTGATGCCTTTAGGGCTTCCTTCCTTCCTTTCTCTAAGAATTTAAACTATCCTTGTAAGAACTTATCTTTTAGTTAGCATTTTAAATCAAAAACCGAGAATCGTTTTCATGTTAGCTCTCTCTTCTTATATGTGTAATATCTTGAGAGGAACCCTAAGTGTGTCATATCTTAGGTTCAAGGTGTATCTAGAGATCTCCATCTCTCTAGTGGTCCTTTTCGTTCTTTTCCCATCATTTCCATCTCGTCTTTCCATGCATCGTTCCGGTTCGTTACCTACCACACAAGCAACCACCCTCACTATCACTCTCCATCCTCCGCATGTCATCCACCGGTTCTGTCACAATCCATTCTCCTCATTTGCCCCGGGATTCTTCCCCGAAAAGTTACGCGTCGATCGGAGCTCGTCTGTACGAGGGAATCAACAAAGTTTGTCTTGTATGGCACGACAAGGTCGTACCGTACATACCAGGCGACCACCATCGACAAACCCCGAACAGATCTTGTCATTTCCTCCATCTCTCACGATCAAACCTCCCCTTTTACCCTAATAAAGAATGTCACCGAAAGGCGTCAACTTTGGAGCTGGTTTGGTCAAAGAGAAACTCTCCACATTCGTTCGTACGACCGGTGTAGCCTTACCGGCCATACTCGACGACCCCATTTTTAAACAATCGCCCAACTCTTTCCTTTTCCCCATTCTCTCTCGACTGTTCTTCTTATTTTGAAGCTTAAGCAAGATATAACGAGTTTCACATCTTTTTAACCTAGGGTTTAAGAGTTGTGAACTTGAGGCCGCCTCCTTCGTAGCTGGTTGCCGTCTAGTTCATCTCCAAGGGCAAGCATACGCCATCAGGCATGTATCCCAAGGGAATGAATCTGGTCGCTCTTGGTTATTTGGGTCATGTGGCTAAGGGTCCTAGTGCACCACGACAGTGGGGTAGGGCAAAGAAAACCTTGTTGAACCCAAAATGGTGCGCTAATGCCACCCTTAGAACCGGTTCCACTAGATCATGGGAACCAAAGGGATCTCCCAAAGACTTAACGTTTTAGTTTATTTAAAAGTTTCCTTATTTGGTTCTACTTTATTTTATTTTTCTTGCTCACTTCAATTGCTTATTTCCTTGTTTTCTTAATCTTAGCCAAAATAAAACAAAATCAAAACCCTAATCACTTTGCTCTAAAAACGTTTAGACATGAACTAAAATCTTCTCTATTGATTTGATCCCTAAGTACTAAACTGATATAGTTGCGTACTTGCAGCTAGTGTGGAAGAGGAAAAAGTTAGATAAAACCTCCTATTGATTTAGAAGGAAAGAAAAAAACCACATCACCTTCCACCGATACGGGTATCACTATCATTGTACTGGTGAGCCATATCGGTCTGTGCTCGCCAATACAAATCTCTGCCCAAAACGGTGAGTCGTACCTGTCACGATACCGGTGTCGTCACACCGGTACATAGTTAAAACTCGGATATTAATGTTGGATTTTAAGGGCTAAAACCCTCACTTATTCTTCCCAAAAGCATTTTTCTTCATTTTGAAACCTCCAAACACAAAAAAAAATTCCGATTTCTTTCTCAAATTTCACTCAGTTTTAGCGATTTTTGCATCGAAGATCAATTGTCATTGTTTCCTAGATTGTTTCACAGTCATTTCCCATCATCCAACCAAGGTGAAATACTCAAATCTTTAATTTTAGATTTCACTATTCACTCATTATGAAAATCGAATTTGAGCATGATTAAGGTTTGATTAGTGCTAATTATGCTTAGAAAATCATTGGGTGTTTGTAGCTTATCGATTTATGTGGTTGAATAGACCTTAATTTGATAGATTGATGAAACATGGATTTTAGGGTTCTTGAGCTTGAATTTTCAAAATTTCGGGGACTATGATTGATAGTTGCTTCTTGGAATGTCTTTAATTATGATTACGCTTATCAAATAGGGTTGACTTGATTTGTGGATCAAAACTTGATAAATTTTGAAAATCTAGTTAGATTTCCTTTTACGTTGTCGTAAATGTCAGAGAATTGATCGTTCGTGGAAGTGGAAACGATTGATATAAACCCTTGCATGCTTGATTTATGCACCTTTGTAGTTCTGATCACCAAATTTGATAGTTTCAGGTTTAATCGAGTGTGTGATCATGACTTGTTAAAATCTTGTTTTCGATTGGAAATGAACATTGGTGTTTGATTATCTCTTTTGTAGAGTTTTCCATGGGTCGAGTTGAAGAGTAAACGACAAGGGAAGGAAAGTTGATGAAAGAGAACACAATGTGAGAAGTGTGGGTGGTTGTACAATCCAAGAACCGAGCGGAGGACATGATTAATTGAGCATAAATGAAATTGTCACTTTGACTGCTGATCAGGAAAATGAGGAACCGGTTGAAAGGAGGGTTGTTCCTGCAAGGGCCAAGAAGAAGGGACAACAAAAGGCCATGCTGGTAAAGTCATCTATGCTAGAATTGTATGACAAGCTAATAAGTAGGTAGATATATGAAGACATGAAGATGCTACTCAGAGAAATGGGTATTGCCAAGATCCTCACATGGCACCACAAATTCCTACAAAAAACTCACATGTCAGTTCCTAGCCACAATGGTGGTAACATCACCCAAGGTGGTATTCATATGAGTATTGCGGGGGATACATCAAGGTGCAGGACGGTCAGGGGCACACTCCATCGACAGTGTTTGTTGTGAAGTAGCGCATAGAGGTAACTTCGAACTTTAAATCTCCGGGCTTTCCACTTATCTTATGGGACTTTTCCATCTTTGATGTAATCGATGATTTTTTTTGTCTCCAATCCTCTTAGCTCATTGGATGGGTATTGTCTATGATCATCATATCATTCTTTTCTTCATTGTTGGTAATCATGCAAGCTCCATTTGGGAGATCGATTCTTGGATGCTAGATACTTCTGAATGGATGATTCTTGTAAGGTCTAGATCTGATTACGAAGAAAGAGTTGTCAAGGCGGCTACATTAGCGTTCTCGCCCCGAGGAATTTTTTGTGAGGATGAACTCTTTGAAGCATTCTGATAATTGTTTTACTATTTTAACATATGCATCAATTTTTTCGACTATAAGCGATTTGTATCTCGCCTTGTTATTAGATCCTGGAAATCTCAGCCCGAACGGATCGAGAAATTTGCCAATCGGTGAAGTAAACCTTATCTTGATGCCTGATCCTTGGCATGACTATAATCTGTTTGCATGTAAGGTCAACTTTTAATCGCGGTCCTCACTCTTTTTATCGTCGGGCAAGATCTCTATGATGAAATCCACGAGCACCTAGGCTTTCACACTGGTCCTTGTCTTATACTCGATGTCGTACCCGCTTAGTTCGACTGCCCATTTTGTTACTCGTCTTGACTAGTTAGGACTATGCAAGATCGTTGAAATTGGTTGATTCGTAAGGACGGCTATCGAGTGAGATTGGAAGTACGGACTCATCTTTCGAGCAAAGATTACTACAATGAGTGCAACCTTTTCCAAGGTTGGGTAGCGAGATTCAACTTCGTTTCAACTTTTGCTGATGTAGAAGATGGTTGTTCCTTGCCTCTATCTTCCCTGATCATTACCTTATTGACGGTCGCATTCGTCGTTGAGATGTACATGTATAACTGATAAAAAGGATTTTACTTCCCCTTCACTATAAACTAATGTGAGGGAGTAAAGGTATGATCATCAATGTAGTATAGTGGTTGGGATTTGGGATGTTTATCGAACCGTAATCAGAGGTTGACTACACACAAATTCTATAGAGAGTATCGCTGAGTCTATGCAAGATAATAGAGATGTTTTGTCATGAAACAAGCCAATTCGAGTTCAATACCAATGCAAGTAAAATAGAAAAAGTAAACTCAATCAATAAAAAGTCAACGAAAACGATTTAGCAAAATATGAAGAAGATTTAAGCGATTAGGAATGGCAATTATTCGGGTGTTCAAGTCTACAACTAGGCTGCTCAATATTATCATTCAAATGCTTATCCTTAATTTACGAGCTATCTAAAATAGACTAATCCAATCCCTAGGTAAAAGACCATTTATCAATCAGGCGTTTGAGCAGTCCCTTGACTAAACACGTAATTAATAAGCAATAAACTCTAGTCGTTACAATTACTAAGCAATCCTAGCACAATTCCTTGGTAGGCCTTATTTAGCAGGCATTTATTTCAAACTGTCATTTCATCGAACACCTTCTGGGCAATGAAATATCTGACCTCATGATCAAGTTAGCTACTCTTAATCAAGCATTAAACACACCAAATACACGAAGATAATAACAAATTAAGCTCTAAGCAACATAATCTAGAACCTAATCACCATAATCTACCATACGCAATCAGTTAGTTGATGACTACTCACTCATGGTTTTTGTACAAAATCTCATGGAATAATCATGCTTAGCCATGATCTTAATCCATCTCGATTTGGTTCGACAATCCCCTATACTAGAGTCTTAGTGTATTAATCCAACTCGATTTGGTTCGACAATCCCCTATACCAGCATTCATCTACCATTCCTCCTATCTGCATAAACCATATATTTACTCCACTATTCTACTAAATAGGAGTCTTTGTCTTTGTCTTTGTCTTTGTCTTTTCAAGTGTAAAGGCAACATACAAGATCTAGATGGAATCAGAGCAACATATTGATCTTCGGGATGGGCCCTGAGCACAGTACAGTATAGCAGGTATGGGCCATATTCCATACCCACCCGCCCAGACTATTGGAGCCTTTGATCAACCCAACATCCATGATCGTCGGTCTGGCATAAGAGCACCGCCCATCAATAGGGAAAACTTTGAGATAGAGCCCAACCTTATTCAGATGGTTGAGGATTATAAGTTTCACGGGTCACCTGCGGAGGACCTGCTCGATCACCTGGATCAATTTGATATGCTTTGCAGCACAGTGTAGACATAAGGAGTTAGTGAGGATGCTTTGAAACTTAGATTGTTTCTGTTCACATTGAGACAAAGCCCACATTTGGGAGAAGAGCATTCCCCGTGATTCCATCACCATTTGGGACGCTTGTAAGAAAGTGTTTCTATCAAAGTTCTTCTCTACTGCGCGAATTACTTGTTTCAGGTTGGAAATTTTAGGTTTTGTTCAGAAAGGGACTGAATGTTTCAGTGAAGCTTATGAAGGCTTCAAGGGGTACACTTTTCAATGCACACACCATGGATTTTCTGCAGAGAGTCTCCTTAGCACTCTGTATCGAGCACTCCAACCGAAGTACCGCTTAATGTTGGATGTAACAAGCAATGGGAATTTTTCATGGTGACTGCCAATGGAGGGATGAACCTCATTGCAAACCCCGCCCACAACGACAACAATTATGACAAGAAGGATGATAAAGCTGCTAGGGATGATGGTATGGGAAGGGTTGACCTGTACAAGACCGAACTCAAGCCTCTTCATGAGAAGATTGATAAGTTAATCACTTCCAAGTACAGTAAAGTGCATATGTGAGTCATTTTGAAGATGTATTTCAGAAGAAAGTGCATATAGGGGATCGTACAATACTCTGCTTGGTCAAGAAGATAGTAACCAAAGAGTTGCTCCATCTTGACGTATCCCCTGGACCGTTCGAGCTTGCGAAAAAGGGCTCGATGAGCGGCCGCCACGACGTGGGAGGCGACCACTATGCACGTTCTTAGTTTTCCTACGTTCAAATGAGATGGAACTTAGCGAATCTCTTAAAATGGAGTAAAGAAGAGTTTCAGTCGAGAGAAAGTGAGAAGAAGTGGAGATTCGGTCGACGGTGTGAAAAATGGCTTCGTCGGTGTCGCCGGTACGGACGCTCGGCCGTACAGAGAGAACCAAGAACGATTCATACAACCAGATTGACTCCGAAGTTGATGCCCTTGTAAAGATTTCTCCTTTTAGGCAAAAGATGAGATCCAGTCGAGAAGGATGGAAGGATGGATGAGTTTCGGACGGTGAAGGTGGTTGAGGGTGAGATGATACAGCCAGTACGACCCCACCGGCCGTACGAAAGAAATCTCGAGTAACTCCTTCGACCAGATGAGCACCGATTGGTAAATCTCTCCGACAGTTCTTAATAAAATGAGAAATAAGAGCTATAAGGCGAAGCAAAAGTTAGAAAGAAAGAGATTTGAACGATTGATCAAGAATGGATCTTATTATCTCGTAAGGATCGATCACTTGGTCACTTTGTCAGAAAGAAAGAAAGATTGAGATTTTGACAAGAACAAGGGACTGGTTTTCGGATATGACACACCGAAAACCCTAAGGAATATTACACATCCTTAGAGAACTCTCAACAAATACCATTCAGGAAAATATTAGCTTGAAAGTTGGAATGCAAAAAACGGCTACAAAGTCTTTAAATAGAAAACTTGAAAAGGAAGAAAATCCTAAAGGGGAAAGCATAAAACGCTGAGTTTAATAGAACCAAAAGGAAACTCTCCAACGACTATAACACATAAGGAAGGAAACCCTTTGGCGCGGTCTTGAGGTTTTGTGCAATGGCCTCGTCAA
>OVAO01000732.1:0-18686 GCA_900406285.1 Biscutella auriculata | reverse complement strand
AATATTCTTGATTGCCGAAATATTTGAGGCACGAGAGCGCGGTATGGAAGCATGTTATGGTAGAGTCTAAGATGGGCTATGGGAAAATGATTGCTTTGGGGTTTCCTAAAGCGTTTGGAAACGAGAGTGCGGTGTTAAGGAAATCCTGAGAGAGGTCCTTCATGCGAGAGTGGCTGGATCCATATTTAATTCCTTAGACCTAGGATAAGATCAAAACCGGAATATCTAGAAGTACGACCTACTGCCTGAAATCTATTTGCCTCATCAATTGCCTATCTTGTCTTTAATAGTTTATTCCCTCGTTTTAATTGCTTGCTTATGGTCACTTGCTCTTACTACAATCAATCGACAGCTTTAACAAGATTTTTAGTGACAAACATAAAATCCTGCTTAGACCTAGGACTCCCTGATATAGTCTATTGTCTCTAGTAAAACCTCCCGATTTGGTTCGATATTATACCCTTCTTCATCATTTCTTAACCAGTTGTATTTTCCTCTGCTATACTCGTCTATAGTAGCAGTAGGGTAAAAAAGCCTGTTTATCACCCATGTTGATCGCCCTGATGATACCTGGAATCTGATAAAGTCCAAAATCAGGTTCACTACGATTGACTACCTCAGAAATGTTGATGTCCGGTGCAACTTAGTGAGGTTCGTTGTCGGTGTTGTTCTCGTCGCTGTCATCGTCATCAGATGCATCGTTCAGTTGTCCGAACAACTCATCCATGATTCCATCATCACTGTCTTCTCCATCTATCCAAGTTCGCGGAATTGGAACCGCATCAGCAAGTGCAACGGTTTGGTCGACATTGGCAACGTTGTTCGTCATCTCTTTTGTTTGATTCACATGAAATAGAAAGCAAATAAAGACTAATTAGTAAACTGAAAAATAAAAAAAAGAACCTAGTCCCTAGCAAATCCAAAAAGACTAATGGTTAATTGAAATCCCGATTTCGCAACGGCGCCAATTGATAAACAAAAATTTTCGGTTTCTTATGGTGGTTTATCAATGAAGTATAGGTAAGATGGGTGATAGGGTTGTCGAACCAACTCGGGGGTAATTAACTCACAAATCCTATGCTAGATTTTACTAAGTCTAGGTAAAAACAAAAGGGGTTTGTCTGTCACTAACAACTCCTAAACAAATATTTAAACAAAGCAATAAACTGAAAATGACAAAAATCAGAAATGAAAACAACTTATTGATTAAGGGGACTAATAATCGGTAGAGGTTTTCGTGCTAGATTGGTTTACTAATTACCTTTGGCTTATTCTATGTCTAGGAATCTCTAAACTAGACTAGCTCGGTCTCGAACAACTAGACCCTTTTCTAATCCAACCATTACACAAATCTCTTCGCAATGAAGTATTACTAGAAAGTATTAAACAAAATTTCATGCAACAAATAATCTATAACTTAAACAATCCCTTGGAAAGAATCGACTAACAACCATTGTTCGAAAATTCTATCAAGAACCTCTAGGGTGATAAATTTCCTAAGGATCTAGACTAGGTTAGCTACTCCTGATCTAGCATTAAGAACATGAATACAATGAGAATACTTATTCTACTATAGATCTAAACCATTCTAGCAATCCAAAATCTACCAATCTCACAACTAATGCATAGAACACTTTGATAGTTTCTAGACATGGTTTGTGATAGGAAACAAGATTAGAAACAAGAAACTAAAGCAAGAACAACAATAAAAACAAGAATGATCATATAAAATAAACTTGCATAATTTAGAAGTACCAAAAGTATCTCTCAAAAATGAGATCTAAACTTCAAAACCTAAGAAAAACTGAGATTTGGGTCGGCGCACTTGGCCGGCGCTCGTCCTCCAGAACTCCCTGCTCGGTCTTCGCTGGTCAAGGCTTCACTGGTGAGCCAGACCGGCGATCCTCCTCCAGATTCCCTTGGTCGATGTCCACCGGTCTGGCTTTACCGGCATGGGCATGACCGACGGTGGGCTTGACACACGGTTTGATCGAACTAGATCCAAAACTGGACCGTTTCAATCCTCAAGCAAAAACAGGGATTCAATGACAAGAAATTTTTCCTTTTCCTGATTCCTAGGCCCACTAGAAGTCCTAGAGACGTCCCAAGACATTATAAAACCACCAGACATCCATTTTTAAGGAGAGAGTTCTAGTTTTAACTTTTACTTTTGTTTCACATTATTTTTGCAATTTAGGTTTGATTATGGATTTTCTAGGGGGATAGATCTGATGTGACAATTATGTATCCTGAAACCTTTTATTTATTCTATTAAGTTTTTGTTTAATGCTTTCAACTATGACTTGGTTGATTGCATCTACCATGTATAAGTAGGTTAATAGATTGGATTTAGGGTTTTCACAAAAGAGGAATTAAGGTTCATGCTTCTTTAGGTTTAGAGAATAGGAAATATGAGGATCATTTACTAGTTTTAGATTTGTAACTTAGGTTTAGCTTGGCAAACCATATCTAAGTTTATGATGATTTAAGCTTGATAAAAAATAAAAAATATCACCCAAATCGATAAACTACGAAAAGTTTAGACTAAGATTTTTAACCTTTACGGTAGAATGGATTAGTATAGTAAACCAAACTTAGTCTTGTTTAACGGCTACTAGTCTAACGTCCAGTGTCAAGCATTGGTGTCTTATGCTGAAAAAGTCAACCAGTCGAGAGAGATCGTTCCACTGCTAAGATCGATCAATACATCTTTCCGTGTCAGCCAGATCAACCAACCCTGATACAATACGATTGATCGATTCCATTTCAGCGCGATCGATCCGCTCCCAGCCTACTCCATATTGATCGATTCGACTCCGAGTTCGATCGATCTGACTACAACATGCCTTACAAGCCATATGCAAGTGTTCATAATGTGAAATTAATGGTAAGCTATAGATTTATGTGAAAAAGTCGTGCAAATTTTGGGATCGAACGAACTTCTTTGACATAACTTTTTGGGTTGATCAATCTAAGACCTAGTCCGATATATACAGGAAAAACCTGAATTTTGCATGGTAAAAAATCTTGCAAATTTCGGGATTGATTGACCTTTTTTGACACGGTGTTTTAGATTGATCGATTCAAGACCGAGTCCGATCGATCCTGGGAAAACATGAATTTTGCACGGTATAAAAAACACAGAAAAATTACACAAGTTAAATATCTGTTTCTTTTGTTTTGTTTTTCTTTTATCTTGGTCGCACCTTACTGTAGATTTATTTTCATGTTAGGGCAGTGTGAAG
Organism: Biscutella auriculata; assembly: GCA_900406285.1. Taxonomy (NCBI): domain Eukaryota; kingdom Viridiplantae; phylum Streptophyta; class Magnoliopsida; order Brassicales; family Brassicaceae; genus Biscutella; species Biscutella auriculata. The sequence continues at coordinate 15,441 of OVAO01000732.1, read as the reverse complement.
TAAGTTTGGGGAGAATGGCTTCAATTGTCAATAATTCATGTGTTTTCTTTTTTAGTTTCACTTTAGAGTCAGTGGTGTCAGTCCGGTTTTATTGAGTCAAAACTAGTCGAGGATTATAACCATTTTCTTCTGAGACCATTAATGTTTATTTCGTCTTAGGCTTGAGCTACTATTGCAAGATTTTTTTTTTCGCAGGCGAATGGGAGAACCACATGGCCATACTCCCCGAGAAAACCCATCCTTGATAGAGTTTTGTTGGACTTGACGCTACGCAATTAACTTGGAATCTAACTTGATTTTAATTTTTCTTATCAGGAAGTTTGATACGAGGAAAAATAAGAAGATTGCACTCATGATTCATTAGGTGTTCATTCATGTGCAAAAACTATAGAGAGAGAGTTTGAGTTAATTTTGTCTTGTTGTTGTCAAGTTAATATAAAATCTTATCATGACGCTTTGTTTTTATTGTGATGCTTGTGTGTTTTACTTTTGGTCATAGGAAGTATAACATTGTTTAGTTATTAGATCCATGATTGACTATTTTAGACTCGAAAAACGAGGTTCAATATTATTTGCTACGACTTGTGATTGTTTGAAAATTTTTTATCAGGAAAAATTCACGTTCAATCGAACCCGTACTAGTTCGATGGATCCCAAAAAGAATCGATCGAACCTCCTCTTAAAAAAAGAAAGAGAAAATAAAAATTAAAGGGGAGAAGAAAAAGAAAAATGTCACGTTTAAGTCTTGTGCTTAATTCTTGTTGATTTCAATCAAGGTTGGGTAGTTGTTCCTTACTCGCCCTTTATGATTTTTCATAATGACATGATCCTTTGGCAATTTTTGTTTGAACACCCTAAACACTTTAAACACCACTACCAAATGAGCTCATTACATAATCATCTAGCTATTTTTCCTAAATTGAAAGACTCTTTCATGAGAAACTCACGCCAATATTTAATGAATGTAGTGAGTTAACTGATTTGAATGTAGAGTCTACTCAAGTTAAGGTTTAGAGTATGAACATGTTTGGGCAGTCTTTCTGGGGATTTGGGGACAATGCACTAACATGTTCAACCTTATGTGGTTGACAGGTGATTTCTAAACAGGGTCTAGTGATACAAGCATGGGAATCATTGGAACCAAGACTGATCAAAATAAGTTCAATCTCCGAGTGCCCACAGGTCCAATCACAAGAGGAAAAGGACAAAGACTTGTTGGAGCTTTGATGCATGCTTGTGATAGCTTGGAGAGTCCCCACCAACACTTGAAGATTGAAGAAGAACCGGAGTAATGCCATTGTCTTCAAGTGTTAAATTCGGTTCATGAAAGGTGGAGCACTCTTTTTTCTAAATTCGGTTAATGATACTCATTATCCCATCAATACCTTTTCATGAACCGTCAAGAAGCTTAAAGAACAGTGATCCAAGAGTTAATCATCATTTAAGCTTCTTTCCTCAGTAAGGTTTTGCTTCCTTTTGAATATTTACTTTTAAACTCATTGTTGCCACTTTTGGCCTCCTTATCTTTCATTTTAATCAAAACATAAACCTTTTCTCATGAAAGCTCAATCCTTAAAAGTGAAAAATATCTTTCAAGTTTTCTTTTGGTGAATAATATCCAAGAGAGAACATAGATAGTGTCTCAAGGATCCATCATCTCCTTGTTGTCTCTCATCATTCCATTCATCTCACCTCCCCCACCATACCACATCTGCATGCATTGCCCCCACCGCCACATGTACCGCATGTCGCTGCTCCCCATCCGCCGCTGCACCACTCTATTACCTCATCACCATTCTCCACCTTCACACATCCATCTTCAATACTCCCACGGGCAATCTTCATCATTTCTCATCCAAGGAGCCTCTGTTCAGTTTTGCCTTCACTGGAGTCCATTTGACCCAAGTTTCAACCTTTCAACTTCAAAGTTCCAAGTGGCCAATCCTTTGATCTCTTCAATAGTGTTTAATCTCTTCAATATTGTTTGATCTGTAAGGAGGAGTGTTTCATCTAGTGAAGAGAAAGAGTCCCCATGTTTTCAAACTTTCCTCCCTCATGAGTTTTTGTTGTTCTCACTTGAGGACAAGTGAAGGTTCAAGTCTTGGAGATTTTGGAGAAATTTGAAGGAGAAGTTTGATGAAAATAGGGTCATCATGTTTTTCAAATCTTTCTCGCTTTCTTGAGTTTTTATAGTTTTCATTTGAGGACAAGTGAAGGTTCAAGTCTGGGGAATTAACGAGTCTTGATTTTACCTGTTTTTACCTTGATTTCTTATAAGTGTTTTCAATGTATTAATGAGTCTAATAGGTGCTTTTGGAGTCTTTTATCTCCTTTTGAGATTTTACAAGTTTCAAGTGGCTTTGGGGAATAGGAGCCATTTTGTGATATTTGGAGGTGTAAAATCATGCAGAAGCACCAGAAGATTGATAATGGTTTTATGGCCTTTAGATATTAGATCGAGCTGAATTTTTGACACAAGATAGCAATGTGAGATAGCTTTCTTTTGGTGGTGGTTTTAAGTCATTCTGACTAGTTGTTGAAGAGTTACACCACTTTTAGTGAATTCATGTATGTCTACTATGTAAAAGACAAAGGTGCAGGAATTCATGATCCGTCAAGCCTTGGTTCGATTGAACCACACCCGGTTCGATCAAACCAGATTCAAAAATGTATCGTTCCAACCATCACGTAAAATCTGGGATTCAATGACGAGGATCTATCTAGTTCGATCGAACAGGATAACGAAAAAAGGAAGATTTCCATTTCCCGAGGCTCAGGCCCACTAGAAGCCCTAGAGACATCCCAAGGAACTATAAAAGCACCATACATCCAATTTTTGAAGGAGAGAGTACTAGTTTTAAGTTTTACTTTTGTTTCACATTGTTTTTGTAATCTAGGTTTGATTATTGATTTGTTAGGGAGATAGATCTGATCTGTCAATTTTGAATCTTGAACCTTTTTGTTTATTCTTTTCAGCTTTTATTTAATGCTTTCAACTATGACTTGTTTGATTGCATCTACCATGTCTGAGTAGTTTAATAGATTGGATCTATGGTTTTCAAAAAAGGGGAATTATGGTTCATGTTTCTTTAGGTTTAAAGAATAGGAAATAGTAAGATCTTTTACTAGTTTTAGATTTGTAACTTAGGTTTAGCTTGATAAACTAGATCTAGGTTTACGATGATATAAGCCTGACAAGTAATAAACTAGATCACCCAAATCGATAAAATAGGAACAATTTAGAGTAGGAATATAGCCCTTATTCTAGAATGTATTAGTCTAGTAAACCAAACGAAGTCTTGTTTAACAGCTATTAGTCTAACGTTCAATGACAAGTGTTAGGTGTTTGACTAGCTAGTCTAGGCGTAGGTTAGCCGAACCGAGATTGGGTTAGTCTATTTTCATAGATTAGGTTTAGGAAATTTAGAGTAGGTCTCGTTTGGCAATAACATATTAATCTGGCGTCCAGTGATAAGCATTAGGTATTTGAAGAGTTAGTCTAGGCGTAGGTTAGCCCCCACGTGTTAGGTTAGTCTATTCAGAGATTTTAAATAGGTTAATAGATCCGAGATTCCTTTAGAATTCCCTACGTCTGATTGCCCCTAGGTCTGATTGCCCGCATAATCATATATCAATCTTGTTTGCTTTCTTTTCACAACTTACACTACGTTCATAATTGCATGTTACTAACCACAATCATTTTCTATTTCGTTTTAGCCATTACTAGGTCTTATTTTTCTTTCGTGTTAGCACTTTAGTCTATGTGGACTCGATCCCTAAGTACTATATCGATTCTCTATAAAATTGCAGATTTCGCTTTATAGAGTAAAACTTGAGTGACATCACAACGTAACAAATTTTGCTTGGGAAAGAAATGACATGCATGGAATCAATCAAATGATAGGTTGTCACGAGCTTAACGTGGACCCAACATTCAGAACGTTGAGGCAAAGTAAAAGCAAGTTAGGCCAAGAAAAGGCTCAAGCAGTCAACGACGAAGTAACAAGGTTACTCAATGCCAAATAAATCTGCGACGTCAAATACCCCGATTCGCTAGCTAACCTAGTGGTCGTGAAAAAGAAGAACGACAAATGGAGATTTTGCGTCAACCTCAATAAAGAATGCCCAAAAGATAAATTCCCTCTTCCTCACATAGACCATCCAGTGGAAGCGACAATGGGAAACAAGCTCCTATCGTTCATGGACGCGTTCTCTGCGTACAATCAAATCTTGAGGAGCCCAAGCGATTGTGAGAAAACGTCTTTCATCAAAAGACAGGGGGACTTACTGTTTCAAGGTGATGCCCTTCTGCTTGAAGAATGTATGAGCAACCTACCAGCCGTTAGTCAACAAAATGTCCGTAGAACAATTCGAGAAAACAATGGAAGTGTACAGAGACACCATGCTCATCAAGAACATGAAAGCAGCATACCATATTGAGAACCTCCACGATGCTTCAAAACACTCAATCTTTACAACATGAAGTTGAACCCCGCAAAGTGAACCTTCGTCGTAACGTAGAGAGGATTCTTAGGTTTTGTTGCACAAAGTGAGGAATAAAGGTGAACCCAAATAATATCGCCACCGTGACAACATTACCATCACACAAGAACATGAAGGAAGGTCAAGGGTGACTGGAAGAATCACCTCTCTCAACGAATAATGCCTACCATTCTATCAACTATGCTATCAAACAAAACGTTTGAATGGAGCGAGAAATTTGAAGAAGTTTTATAACAATTTAAAGTCTACCTTTCAACGCCAACAAAATTGGCAAAACCATAGGAAAGTGATACGATATATTAATACATCTTAATAAAAAATGCGGCAGCCAATAGAGTGCTCGTTCGAGAAGATAAAATCCTGCTACCCAACCTTGGAAAAACTCGCTCTTGCAATAGTTATATCGGCGCATAAGTTGTGACCTCACTTCCAATCACATTTGATTGTTGATATACTCTCTCTTGATTGATCGAACGCTAGAAATGGAGGTGATGATGGATGAAAACAAAGTACAGATGGAGGATGACGATAACGGAGGATGGAGGTTGAGGGATGAGAACCACAAGAGGAATGAGAGGCCTCTTGATACACATTGAATCCTTTGATTTAAAATGAATGCTAAAAGACAATGTTTGAGAAACAAAAGGTTTAAATACTTGCAACAAAAGACAAAAGATAAAACCCTAAGGAAAGCTTAAAATACTCGTCAAGGCTGCAGTCTCGGGTGATCTGTATTGGTCTCGGCACGCCGATATGATGGCCAGTTGATATGAGCATATGAGGCAAGGACCAAGTTGTTGAGCTAGAGGTGATGTCTCTCGAGATGCCCACATGAACGATGACGAGAGCTAGAGCTCAAAGACTCGCTGGAGCTTTAAGAAAGAATTGGGAGCACTTTGATCACTTGAATCTTGAAGAGGAGCAATACTCGATCCATTGTATTCAAGCCCAAGATTTCATTTAACTTAGAAGTTTTCAAGTGTGTGATCTTTTCCATGAGCCGTGTTTTATCCCATTGAGTTTTCCCGACAAGGTTTTAACGAGAGCGCTTGAGCACAACCCGAACCTAAGTTTGAGTCAAGGAGGATCGAGATAGAGAGCTGATATCGGCGACCAAAAATCAGTATCATGCTCGGTACCTATGCGATGAGACAACATAGAAAAGTACCATCCAACTCTCCCCGATATACAAGATCGGTACCATGAGCAAGAAATGGATAAAGAATTGTATCAGTCTGAGCATCCCGCTACGAGTGACCAGTACCAGCCCCTGAAGAAGATGCAACCGATCCATACAACCTAGTGTACTAGCATGTCGTGGCCGCTATCCTGCACCCGAGATTTCTTCCTTGACGGGATTTCAAGTTTTCTTTAAGGTTTCTATCTTATGTTTTTGTTGCAAGTATTTAAACCATTGCTTTTCTTTAGCTTTCATTTTAAAATCAAAAGAAAAACCATGTTCTCCATGGAATCTCACTATAACCGTGTCATATCTTTTAAACTTTTGGTGTATCATATCCAAGGGATCTCCAAGGTGAATCAAGAGGCCCCTCCTACTTCTTGTGGTCCTTAGCAATCCACTTCATCCTCCATTTTCGTCACTTCCATCCTCCACTTCATTTTCATCTTTTCATCATCACCAGTTCAACCATCTTCCATCACCATTGAAGCCGTCATTAAGTCCAACCTTTAGATCCTCTTAAAGTGTGTTTGGTAAAGTCAAACGGTTTATATCATGTGGTATTAGAGCTTTTTTTAGCTTGGGTCTATCCAAATAATAGAGTTCTTCATCTCTTCATCTCTTGATCATATATCTTTGTTTAAGTTAAAGTTTGCACATTATTGATTTTTATTAGTTTTTGAGTTAAAGTTTGCATCTTTTAAGTTTTTGATCTTGTGTTTGGGGTTGTTTTGAGTTTGTGTTGCCGAGATTTCGGTTTTAGAGTGTTAGGTTGTTTGTATGCATCATTTAAACATAAGAAAACCCAAAAATATTTGATCTTTCTCATGTTTTGTACTTAGTAGTCAACCAAAATAAAAAACCAAAAAGCTTTGCACTTTTCATATCGTTCTTGCATCTTTAGTTTCTATTGTGTTTAGATTGCTTGTGTTTAGTGTTAAAGTTTGTGCGTTTTCAAGTTTTGGAAGCTGATTTTGTGATTTGGTTTGTGTGTTCTCATGCAAGGTGAAGAAAAAGAAGAAATTGCAGATCTCTGGGAACAATATCGGGCACACCATGCCGGTACCTTACCCAGGTATCGACCTCCGGACGCACGAATCGATACGATCCACACGAAGTGTTGTGGTGTCTCATTTGTATAGTAGACCGTTACACGACTCACACTGGTCACCCTACCCTGACATCCCTTCTGGTATCGGCACGATAAATCCATAGAGACTTATACCGGGGAGAACCATATGGTACCTATCCCGCTATGACACTATACCGGGCACTTCACGCTGGTACCTTACCCCGGTACACTCAGCTCAAAGCAATGTTTTGATCATGGCTGATCCGAATAAAGATGGGGAAGAGAATCTTGAACATCCCAACCAATTTTTAGTAGAAGGTATTACTCGTCTTATTGAGAGGAAGTTTGTTGAGTTAAGACAAAAATCATTCCTCCTCAAGAGTTTGAAGTTCCTCCTCTCTCCACCTAAACGACCCCCGGTCTGTGAAGAAGAACCTATTGAAGTTGAGCCATATGGTCGGAGAGAGAGAGGCAATGGAGACCTCTTGGGGTCCTCATCCTAGGCCAATAGATGAATGGTATCAAAACCATTTGAGATATGAACATGAAGAGAATCACTTGTAGCCTAGAGAGAGACCAAGGAGACAACACAGAGGACCGAGACACTTTGAAGAGGAAGAAGAGAAATCCGAGCACTCAAGCCAAGTATCATAAAGGTATCACCATAGAGATCCAAGGCAAGATCGAACTGAAGAAATCAAACTCAAGATCCCGCTTTTTGATATGTCTGGTTTTTTATCGCTTTTAGGTCCCATTTATGCTCATTATAGGTTGCATTTAGAGTCCTCTAGGATTGCATTCGTGCATGCTTTGCATTTGAGGTGTTCAGAGAGGATTTAGGCTTCGACTCTAAGCATTTGGAGACTTAAGGACCGAAACAAGAGCATATCAAGTAGCAGTAACGGCCAAGAGTGGTCGATACATAAAGGAGCATTTGAGAGAAAATTGCATCGGTCACCTGCATCGACCATGGGTAACATTGCAGTCCATGATTTTCAGCCTACATTAGGATCGGTCACCAACATCGACCATGGCTAACCGATCCTAACCAAAATGCAAAAGTCAACATGTCAAGAAAGAGTTGACCAACCAATTGTTACCTTATTTGGAACTACTATATAAGTCTTTTAGACATAATTTTAGAAATAACTCTAGCATTAGAACTTTTCTTCCCTTTCGTGAAAAATATTGTAGAACATCTTGATGTTTTGGATTTTAATGGCAATTTAAAGTTTCTTTTCATCTCTATCTTCCTTTTTTATTTTGTTTAGCTTTTATTTTGATATTTGAGTGTGCTTTGGCATGAATCCCCCATGGGGTGTGGTGCTTTAGCCATGGTTTGTGAGTAGTCTCCTTTCTAAGTGAATGGAGTGAGGAAATTTGGTGATTAGGGAATGTATATTAATACTTAGGGTTTACTTCTTCCATGTTCTTCATGTGTTTGTTGTTCTTAGTGTTTGAGTAGGAGTGATCATCCTATTTCTTGATTTTTGTGATTCATCGCCTGAGAAGTGTTGATGAAATGCTAGAATGAAGCAAATGCATGCTAGATGAATTCTTACCATTAGATGAATTCTTACCATGAGAATGTGTTAGGTCGTATAGTAGTTGAATGGAGTTGTTGCTAATTCTTTCTAATCATGAATTTGGCTAAGAGATTCTGTAAATCATGCTTAGGATAGGGATCATTGCCACAAGAGCGGATTGATCTAGGCTCGATTTTCCTATATTTAAGTCTTGCATTGAACTGTCAGAAATGAGCATCGCCTTCCTGAACTTAATCACTGAATATGTCTTCTAATCCATTCGCTTATAATTCCTTTATTGTTATAAGTTCTCACCTATTTCATTTAGTTCATATATTGCAATCGGCTTTATAATTATGTTGGTATTCATTTCTAATTAGGTTTGTTAGTGACAATATCAACCCTAAATTCACCTATACAAGTTAGACTCATCATAGGCTAATTGACTAATTGCACCCCGATTTGGTTCGATATTCACCCCCTTCATCTAAAGCTACTAATCTTTACTCCAATCTTCTAGTCTATAAGAGTGTTTGGGGTAAAGATTTATTATTAAATTGGCGATATTGCTAATTCGGGATTTCAAATTAGTAGTTAGTTCTTTGCGTTTAGTTTGGACTAGGTTTTGTTTTCTTCAGTTTGCTTACTTTTTTCACTGTTTGTTGTTCTTAGGTACCATCTCAGGTATATCATGGAAAAATTGAGAGACATATGAGGTGTAGTTGATGGTCCTCCACTATCACCTCACACTATTGGAGCAGAGGATGAACCAAGAGTCCATGTGATGCACATAGGAATACGCGCCCCGCCAATAGCCACATTTAATTTCCAAATCAGGCCAGAACTCATCATTTTGATGGAGAAAAAGAAATGTGATGGCTTCCCTATGGAATATCCTTTTGCCCACCTAGACCATTTTGATTTGATTTGAAACACTATTCAACTTAATGGGTTAAGTGAAGACGCCCTTAAACTCCGTATCTTCTCATTCTCCTTGGGAGAATTAGCACACAACTAGCAGAAGATGATGGTTTAAGACTCCATAGTGACATAGGAAGAGTGCAAAAAAGCATTTGTTCTAAAACTCTTCTCACTCAGTAAGACCGCCAGGATTAGGAAAGAAATATCGGAATTTGCCCAGTTGCCGTCTAAATCTTTGGGAGATGCTTGAGAGCATCTAAGGGAATACACAATGAGATGCCCCCACCCCCCACCATGGCTTCTCTGATGCCTATCTTTTAAGTAGCCTTTACTGCGACCTTCATCCCAAATGTCGCAGTGTGTTAGACACTGCCAATAACATGTTTCTTCATAAAGCAAATCATATCTGATGGTTTCAATCTAATTAGTAACCTAACGATAAGCGAGAATCAATTCGGCTCAGTATGCGACGACCGTTTTGGTGATAGCTACCAAAACCTGACAAACCTTTACCTGAAAAAGATTGATGAGTTAAATGCTAAGATATAAATGCTAATGAACATAATGTTGACGCCGGTCAACAAAGCCGATATACACCCTCTAGTTACCTATACTGATATGCGTAAGGAGGAAATCCAAGTAGTTGGCCAATTCGAATATCCACACGACCCCGACCTAGTGCATACCTAGCCTACCATACCGATAGGGAAAACTCAACCCACCCATTCCGAGGATGACACACCCAGTTTGCTTAGACGTTTAATTGCTAGTCAGGAATGCCACACCCTCGATTTCGCAAACCTGTGGTGCGATATAGACGCTAGAGTCGAGCAATCTTATAATGATCTCAATAACAAATACAAACAACTAGCTTTTCATATGCAATCAATGGAGCTTAAGATATATAATCATACAACCACCTCCCTCACCCGATTTCAATCTCAAGCCGTAAATCAACCTCCAAAGATAAGGGCAAGGCAATTGACATGGAGCGGTCAAATAAACCAAGGGATCAACATATTGATATCGTGATGAAGACTAGAGGAATTAACAACCAAGAACCAGATGATAGTCGACCGCATAGAAGCAAAAGTCAAGCTCCGACTCATGATCGAAAGATGGAACCTAGGGACAGCCTCTACGAGTTGCTCTTGGAAAAGAACTTCATTGGAAAAACTTTCCCATCCCGCAAAGAACTTGGGTATTGTGGGTCTTCTGAATTTGAGTACTTCGGCTTATGTAGAGAAAACATGTATGTTTCTAGCAATTGTAAAACTGCATTACATAGCTGAAGGTGTCGCAGGTGATGAACTGCTGCAGGATATATCAGGTTTTGGGACAGGAAGGGGAGCTGCTACAAGATATCGCTCAAGGGTATGGCTAGTATTTATTGTTTCCCCGTTAAAGGAGCAACTGGGTTGAGGTGATTAACAGTGAGAATGCTTTCATTTTGTCACATACTGATCGGTGTGGATTTTGACGATTTTGACCCTCGGCTTACACTCGTTTTTCTTTAGTTTAGGATGCATTTTAGATTCTCTAGGTTGCATTTGCATGTTTTTCATCATTTCAGGTGCAGAGGAAGCAAAGGAGAGGAACCAAGCGATTACAAAGAAAAAATGAGCAAAAGCGACTAAGTATGGAATCTTCCAAGGCCGCCGGTCAAGACCACGCCGGTCAGGCCAGAACGGTGGACGTCAACCAGGAGAACCTGGAGGAAGACCGCCGGTCAGGCCCGCTGGTGAAACCTTGAACGGTGAAGACCGAGCAGGAGAACCTGGAGAAGCAGCACCGGCCAAGTGCGCCGGTCTGCACTAACCGGCGGAGCCCGAGCAGCGGCCCTGGACAAGGCACGCCAGTCAGGCCCGTCGGTCTGCACTGACCAGCGGAGGGCTCGACGCCCCAAATCTACTTTCCATATTTTGCTCGATTCTTGGCCTCCTATATAAAGAACCAACCCCAGAAACCCTAAGAACGTTTTTCTCTCAGTGTTTCTTAGGTTTTAAAATTTATATCTCATTTATGAGAGATACATTTGGTACTTTTAATTTATGCAAGTTTATCTTATATGATTGTGCTTGTTTTTATTGTTGTTCTTGCTTTTAATCTTGTTTGCTATCACAAGCCATGTCTAGAAACTGTCAAAGTGTTCTAGACATGAGTTGTGAGTAGTCTTTTATAGACTTAAGAATTAGGGGTTAAATTGATAGGTTTTGGATTGCTAGAAATGGTTTAGATCTATACTAGAAATGATATTCTCACCTTGTTCATGTGCTTAATGCTATATTAGGAGTAGCTAACCAAATCTAGGTCTATAGGAATACTATCACCCGAGAGGTTCTTGATATGATTCCCGAATTAAGTGAATAGGTTAGTCGATTCATTGCCAAGAGATTGTGTAATAGTAGGACTAGAAAATGGATTCGTTGTGCGAGAGCGAGCTAATCTAGTTTAGAAATTCCTAGACATAGAATAAGCCAAGGGTAGTTAGTAAACCATTCTAGCATGAAAACTCCTATCAAATATCAATCCCCTTATCCATAAGTCGCTTTTAAATTCTGATTTTTATCTTTTGCAGTTTAATATTTTTGTTTTCATTTTCAGTTTATGCTTGGTTTTATTTAATTGCTTAGGAGATGTTAGTGACAAACAAACCACTTTTGTGTTGCCTAGACTTAGTAAAATCTAGCATAGGACTTGTGAGTTAATTACCCCCGAGTTGGTTCGACAACCTCGATCACCCATCTTCCCTATACTTCATTGATAAACCCACCATAAGAAACTAAAAATTTATGTTTATCACATACAACCAAGGGAACATTCAGAGCAGGGCATTCTAGAGCTTCTAGCATTCGTCACCTGATTGTGCGTTACATTTATAAGGTTTTGGCCAAATCATTCTTTCCCATATGGGAGGCGTGCACAGTCCGAAATGACAAAATGCATTTTCCGAGATTGGGTTTAGCTCCACACATCCACAACTATTTGATGAACCCCAACCTTTTAGCCTAGTGTTACGAAGCTAGTTTGTGATATGTTGGTCAAGGTCAAGGATAAGATTGTGCAGAGGTAGTACGCCTCCACGCATTTTGCATAGGGGGATGTTTAACTCTGGTATTCAAAGTAGGTGGTACTGACCTCCATAACGACCGCATTTTAGCTCATAACTTCATCAACCTTCATTATCTGAGCTGAACCTAGTATTTTGCTGGGCAAGTTCATGGTTGTTTTGCCTACTTATTTACTACAACTGCTAACAAAAGGGCGACGATCCTCTTACCGAACATTGCCACAACCAACATCCAGAACCCGAACAACATTGATTTTCAACCAACCAAAGATGCACTCAATGATCCCCTTGGACCTTACCCTTTGGAAGTGCTTAGAGCGGGACAATTTGGTCCTGACGGATCTCCTGAAGATGTACCGATTCTTGAGCAGACTATCCTCGTCTATGGGACTAGTAGATACTACTACGAGGAGCCAGCGGTACCACTTAACCCCGGTCCGATAAGAGATTTATATCTAGATAACCTTAAGCTAACTTGTTGGTGTAAGTTTCAGGATCGTGCTATCAGGAAGCTGACAACGCATGTAAAGAAGATCAAACACATGCTTCGCAAAGGACGTTCATCTTCAGGCCGTGATGACGATTCCAGGACTGAGAGCAAACACTCCTTCACCGGAGAAGCAAGCACCCATCACGACCCTATTTCTCCCATGCTCCATTTTAAACATCACGACCGCGCCCCGCGCCACCCCATCGCACCTCCACCTCCAAACGACTCCAACGACGAGTCTCCAACATTCTCCTGATATGAAGAATTCGATCTCAACGAACATTTCTGCTAGGGAACTGTCTTACCATTGTACATTTGCATTCTTAGTTTTTCTTTATTTTGTTTTATTTTAGGTTTCTTTCTCATGCTTAGACTTACACAATGACATGTCTAGTTTAAGTTTTGGGGAGGAACCGCTATTCTTGTTGATCTTAGTTTCTTTGTTTTGGTTTCCTTTGATTGAGTCTCATTTTTCATTGTAGATAGTTAAGTTTTAAAGAAAAACCAAAAAGTCGAAAAAATTTCAGAAAAACACAAAAATATTTGCTTTTGTTTGGGTTTAGCATCTATATTGCATTGCATTCTAATATAGGCTTGAGTCTCATATGGGCTGCATTGCACGTTTTCAAGAAAGAACCAATTTTCCTTAATTCCCGATCAACTTTTTTGGCTTAGTAGTCTCGAAAAGTCTTGAAGTTCATAGCTTTACAGCTTGATGCTTAAAAAGCTAAGTCATTCGTTTTTGAAGCTTGCTAGACTATTGTTGTTTTGATCTTATTGGAATTTAAATTGATCCTTTAAGTAGCATGATCAATTGTTTACTTGAGTTTCGTGATATTCTTATTTTAAGTACGAGTTTGGGAATTTTATACCGAAACACTCTTAGCCCAACTTGGTCGTCCTCATTTTAAGGATAATAATGTCTCACCCAAAGCACCCCCTGTCTAAACACTTGTGAGTTCTCATTGTTCCTTTTTGGTGATTGCCAATTTTGCAAAATCTTGAAAGTATAAAGAGCGACACTTGAGAACATCTAACTGGGTAGCTTAGGTGAAATAGGTATTGGAATGGAATTAAAAAAGTTTGGGTAGCTCTAGGACTTGATTCGTTCGTGTTATGGGTGGCCTAAGCTTGATGTTGTTATTGGGATTACTTTCTTGAAAGGTAAAAAGGAAAAGAAAAGATTGTGAAGAAAGGGAATGAGCAAAAAAAACCACCAAAGGAATGGAAAGAAAACCTTAAAGGATAGATAGAAAAATATGTTGCTAGACTCTAAGAAAAGAGAACGAAAAAGTTAGAAATTATGATCGTAAGAAAGAAGGCTAATGCTTAGAAGAAAATAATGAAAAGAAGAACAAACAATAAAAGAAAAAAAAATCCTTGGAGTAAGAAATGACATAAATGAAAGAAAAGAAGAGTTTAGCTCATAAAAGAACGAAAAAGATTCCTTAAGGTAGCTAAAGATGGGTAGACTTATGTGCATTGGTTCGGGAAAAATAAATGTTCAATATTGTACGTCCCATTGCTCTTTGTCTGTTTTCAATTTTGCTATAATCCTTCACTCCGCGAGACAAACCATATTACAATCAACCTCATTGTCGAGTGTAACCTTCTCTTTCACATTGGAGTCCCCATTCTACCGAACCAATTCATACCTTTGTGTTTACATTTGATCATTTTTCACCCTTGTTAATTGAATATATGAAAGCCACAAAGGATAGTTAGGTGGATCGCCATGCTTGGTAATAATAGTGGATTGTGATATTGCTTAAATGACGAGGCAAGTAATTATGCTAAGTCGAAAACGCTCTCATCGTTGAGTTTTGGTTGTCAAGTTCTTATTTTTCAAACCTCGATCCCTTACTTAGATATGTGTGGTTTTTTCGCTTTTAGGTCCCCATCTATGCTCATTATTGTATAGTTTAGGTTGCATTTAGAGTTCTCTAGGATTGCATTCGTGCATGCTTTGCATTTCAGGTGTTCAGACATGATTTAGGCTTGGATCGGAAGCATTTGGAGACTTAAGGACTAAATAAAGAGCATATCGACCAGCAGCAGCGGCCAAGAGTGGTCGATACATGAAGGAGTATTTGAGAGCAAACTACATCAGTTACTAGCATCAACCATGGGTGACCGATGCAGTCTAGCATTTTGAGTCAACATCAATATCGGTCACCAGCATTGATCATGGCTAACCGATCCTGACCTCAAAGCCAAAGTCAACCGGGGTGACCGATGCAGTCCAGCATTTTCAGTCAGCATCAGTATTGGTCACCAGCATTGACCATGGATGACCGATCCTGACCTGAAAGCCAAAGTCAACATGTCAAGAGAGAGTTGACCAGCCAATTTTTACCTTATTTGGAACTACTATATAAGTCTTTTAGACCTAATTTTAGAAGAGAACTCTAGCTTTTGAACTTTTCTTCCCTTTTAGTGAAAAACCTTGTAGAACATATTGAGTTTTTGTATTTTAATGGCAATTTGAAGCTTCTTCTCATCTCATCTTCCTTTCACTAGTAAAAAAATCGTAAATAGCCACGAAAATTTTCGTGGCTAAAAAATAAACCCCCGAAATTGCTATGAATATTTTTGCGGCTAATATACCCACAAATTAACCATGAATTGTGTCTGTGGCTAATATAGCCACGAATTAACCACAAATAGCCACGAATTAAC
>OVAO01000731.1:0-18688 GCA_900406285.1 Biscutella auriculata | reverse complement strand
CGCTTTTTTCCCGAAAAGCCGCAATCCCGCGTTTTTCCCAAAAAACAGCAATCCCGCGTTTTTCCCGAAAAGCCGAAATCCCGTGTTTTTCCCGAAAAGCCGCAATCCCGCCTTTTTCCCGAAAAGCCGTAATCCTGCGTTTTCCTTGAAAAGCCGCAATCCCGNATTTTTCCCGAAAAGCCACAATCCCGCGTTTTTCCCGAAAACCGCAATCCCGCGTTTTTCCCGAAAACCGCAATCCCGCGTTTTTCCCGAAAAGCAGCAATCCCGCGTTTTCCCGAAAAACTGCAATCCAGCGTTTTCCCTGAAAAACAGCAATCCCGCGTTTTTCCCGAAAAGCAGCAATCCCGCGTTTTTTCCGTAAAACCGCAATCCCGCGTTTTTCCCGAAAAGCCGCAATTCCGCGTTTTTCCAGAAAGGCCGCAATCCCGCGTTTTGCCCGAAAAACCGCAATCCCGCGTTTTACCCGAAAAACCGCAATCCCGCGGTTTCCCCGAAAGCCGCAATCCCGCGTTTTTCCCTGAAAAACCGCAATCCCGCGTTTTTACTGAAAAGCCGCAATCCCGCGTTTTCCCGATAAGCCGTAATCCCGCGTTTTTTCCGATAAGCCTCAATCCCGCGTTTTTCCCGAAAACGTATTTCGAATAATGAAATCGTAGTTTTCTAGAAAAAATGATTTTTTTGAAAGCCGTTTAATTATGTTTTTCCCGAAAACGTAGAATCATTTTTTCCGAAAATGTGAAATCATTTTTTCGTGTTTAATTAAAAATTCAATTTATAGCAAGTAGATGTTAGATGCAGATACAAAAACGAACAACATAGGATACACATCCAAATGCAACATCCAGATGTTGGATATAGATACAAAAACGAACAACATCTAGATGCAGCATCTAGATGTTGGATGCAGATGCAGAAACGAACGGGACCGATGTTTCGAAGAAGATCTGCGATTGTTAAGTTAAAAGCAAAGCATGACCAGTGAAAACAAAATCGGAAGAAACTAATATTGGTTCAGATTATTACAAAGCTCCAAAAGCATATTAGAAGAAGATCCCAAATGTGTTCTCCCCACTGTAACTCATCTACAGAAACCCGTCTTCGTCTTTATGCTCTTCATATATGGCATTGGCAGCCATTATCGCAGCTGCAAAATTTTATAGACAGAATAAGGAAAGGAATCTAATTTCTTGAGAAAACTCGAAGAAGATATTGAATACTCAATACCGGTATTCTATCTGGATACTTCTCCCTGATGCGAGAACGAAACAAAAAATCACAATCCATTAATTCCAATTCCAATACAGCAATGTTCTTCTCAAGACTAACTTGAATAGCATTTAAAAGTCGTTATTTTTATCTTTAAAAATGGATTGGCTAATAGTTAATGGTTGTATTAACAAACACGAAAAAGGGCGATTTTGCTTTCTTCTCTCCTTAAGTTCATCAAGTTTAACAAACTCACAACAATAATGTTATTGCAAACTCATAATAAGCAAAACCATAAACAGAACATGTTTCAATCAAATATTATCCAAGTATTCGGAGAAAATCAACAAAGACAACTGAATTTATTATCTCCAATTTAATAATGGAAACCCTAAAATAGAAAGGCCTTACACAGTAACGATTTCATAGCATTCATCAAAAAAGCAAAACGAAAAAAAGAAAAAGAAAAAACATGTTTCAAGATTATACACACTACTCAATCAATCAAGAGACTGATAAGAAAATCAAGCGAGACAAGTGAATGTAATTTTTCTTCCAACACCGATTTTGCGGGTTCTAAAAGTTGGTACGCAATCCAGATAGATATCGTCGGAAATCAGGCATTGATCTCAATCAATGCAAATGAGACGCAATTGAAAAAGTGAAGCAACAAAATTAGATTTTTTGGAATTTTAAACCCAGTGGCTAAAATCCCACCGATTAATAAGATTGGTCGATTATGCGTTCAAATCAAAAAGATCAGAGACGTGTACGAACCGAGAGGATGTTCATGCTTGAAGAAGCTGATCGCCATAGTTTAGCTGCGAGGAAGGGAGAGAGAAGGGAAAACGAAATGATCAGAGTTGGGATATTTATTAAAAAGGTGTATTGTAAGAAAATACTAACTTTTGATCCATGCCATGCATGCCATCGATGGCGATAAAATATTATATTTATATAATAATAAAATATTATTTTTATATAAAATATTTTTTATTCTAAATTTTCAAATTATTTGTTTCAATCATATATTTTATAATTTATAGATAGAGTATTATATTTTCTAAATTTACTTTGATATTTTAGGTTATATAAATATTTTAAATCACAACCATTAAAGATATATTTTCTAAATTTATTCTATGAATAACATATAAGTGATGTGAGTTATTAATTAATATATAAAATATCCAAAATAAATAAATATAATCAATTATGTGTGTATATATATTCCATATGTAACGCTTATTGTATAAATTTATGTTAAAACTTCTATGATTATCACTATATAACATATTTAAAATTTAAAATTTTCAACGTTTATTTTTAAAGTTATTCTCTTTATATTTTTCTATAAATTAAATATTGTTAAAATATTTTTTGAAAGGGGATATTTTTTAGTTAGGATTAGAAAGAAAAAGTTTTTTAGTAAATTGATACTCACGTATCCAATAAGTTCAATTTCATTTTTATATGTATAAAATTTTTAAATGATTTTTCATAGATTCAGATTAACGTATGTACTTATTGAATATATGTATAATTTATTTGTCTAGTTGTTGATGAACTAGTTCATTATGATTTTCGTAGTAGATTTATTATGTTTTAATAGATTAAATTGTATTCTCATTATAAATACTAGGAGAGAAAACCACTCTAGTCTAGTCAAAGTGGTTGTGTCACGACTTGAGAGATGGGCCGATCAGGATTCAAATAGGATGAAGTGTTGTAATACATTTGGGCTTAAACATTTGGTCCATAATACATTCCGCTATATTTTACTTTCTTTTTGAATTATTTTTAAATGAATAAATTGGTGAAATACCAAAAAACTAAGAAAACTCAAAGTATTTACGATTCCATTAGGGTAAAGTCGGATCGGAATCAACGAAATGGGTCAGGTTGGATCCACTCCACATCTCCCCTAATTTCGGCGAAACCTTAGCACAAATTAAAAGAAAATGTTTTTTCTACCTCTTCTCTTCTTCTCCCTTCTTTTCCGAGTCTTCTCCATCGGATCTCCATCGACTTTCACACTTCATTTTCTTCAATTTTCCTCTCTTCTTCAACCAAATTTCACCAAAATGTCGAAAATGGGGAAGAATAAGGATAATCCGAAGAAAGACGAAGGACCGTTACTAAACCCGACGACGAGGAGTAGATATGCGACTTCTCCTTCACCGATGTCTTAAACGCTGGACTCTGCAGATCTGGGGGTTTCCTCGACCGGAGCAACGACGGAGAGTTTGGCCTCTCACACGCTGAACTCTTCTCCATCCCTTGAGAAGACTCCCACTGTGAAGACTCCCGCTGTGAAGTCTCCCACAAAGAAGTCTTCCGCGTAGAAGAACTCTTCTCCCCCTCCTTCCACCGTGACTCCAGCAAAGAAGACGACATCGATTGATTTAGATGAGACGGAAGCGCCGTCGCCATTGGCAACCCAAGAAACGGCGGCACCACCTCCACCACCGTCTCCAGCGAGGATGCCTTCTCCTCTAGCCACTACAATCGCCGGGACGGAATCTGCGGTCCTCGGGTCAGGGCCGGAGACGCTTGCGCTGCTTCCTTTCACACCGGAAGAATTTCCGGCGATGACATTTCAACCACCCGTCGTAATAGAGGTGATGTTAGGCTGTCTTGGTTATTTTGGTTCTGTTAGGCACATTGGTTATTCTAGTTCTGATAGATCAATTGGTTTTTTGTTCTGTTAGGTCAATTGGTTCTGTTAATTTTATTGGTTCTTTTGATTATGCTATATGTATTGGTTATTTAAGTTCTGTTAAGTTCGTATGGTTTAATTGGTTCTTTTGGTGTTGTTAGGTTGTATTGGTTTTATTGACTCTGTTGGTGCTGTTGGTTTTTTTTGTGTTGTTATGTCTATTGGTTCTATTGGTTATTTTGGTTCTCATAATTTAAAACATGTTTGTTTTGCAGGGTCCTTCTGAGGTTGATCGTAAACTGATGGGACCAACACCAAATAGTTTTTTCTTCAAGCATAAAGACTTTGGGGAGTATCCTAGACTACAAACGAAGTGTGATGTAAATAGTACGGTCGAATTTCTGGAGGAAACACTTACTAAGGATGAATTGCGTTGGTTTACGGAGCACATACAATTTCAACACATATATCATCTGCATCAGGAGGAAAATTGGAAGGTGATGGCATTGTGGATGATGCTGGTTCGAACCGTTAAGACGAATAAGAAGGATGAATGCTGGTTTGTTGTAAATAGAATGCCCATCCGGTATTCTATAAGAGAACACACACTAATAACATGACTTAATTGCCGCTACCTACCTATGGATTACAAGAACAAGTTGGGTAATTATGGTTTTGTTCAAAAGTATTTCAAAAGAGTTGATAAGATAGATATGGACGATGTAAAGGAAATGGTGGAGTCTACGACTGCTGGTCGTTCCCGCCTAAAGATGGCGGTTCTCTACTTCCTGAGCATGGTGATCAAGTCAAAGTCTAAGGGTTCAAAGGGATTCATAGAGTCGTTCATCCTTAAGGTTGTACAAGACTTGGATGTGTGCGAAACATTCCCTTGGGAAACCTTTACTTTTGAGCATTGCTTGGATGAGATTAGATTCATGTTAGAGCATTTCGATGGGCATGTGCTATCTTTGAAAACATTACCGAGTTTTATAATCTCATTGGAGGTAAGCTTATCATTTATCCCTTTGAGAACTTCAATAATTTGGTGGTTTTTGAAAATGTTTTATGTTTTTCGAGCTTTTGGCTTTTGAGTACATCCCTAGTCTTAGGACGAGGTATCAGACAGAGGTTGAGGGTGCAAGTGAGGACTGCCCTAGGGTGTGTCGGTGCATGTACAAGAACTGCCCCTATAAGGGTTTCCCATTGGATTCCATCTACGAGAAACTCGGGACACCAAAGGTATGTACACCATTATTCTCTATTTTTGTAGCATGAAACATTCAGATTGTATATTGGGAAGGGCTAATTTTTTTTCTATTATGCTTGCAGAATATATGCAATATATTGATCCCAAAACCGGCTGAGAGGAGATTGCCAAGAGACATCATGAATTTAGATATAGAACAGCTAGATAAGGCTAGTGACACGATCAATTCAGTTGTGGACAAGTGGCAGAAGTATATTCTTGAAGGAAATTCACTCTTATGGAAGAATTTATTTGAGCTTGACGTTGCTGGCCGAGTTAATGAAAAGGTTAAAACTTCTAAAGTAGTTGTGGAAGTGGGTGAACCTTCTAAGCAACGTGGAAAAGGGAAACCCGAGGTGGAGAGTAGTAGCCTCAAGGTGTTTGAAGCAAATATGATGAAGATGATGACGATAGTCCAATGAGGGTTCAAAGTTCTTGAAAAGAAGGTGGATGAGTTTCAAGAGAAGGTAGATAGAGTGGAATCCGGGTTAGCATGCTTCAAAGGGATGTTCAAAGACTTTGTGAGAGTTAGTAGGAGTAGAGGCCGAGAGGATGAGGATGAGGATGATGAAGAGAAAGAGGAGGAAGAGGAAGAGGAAAAGGAAGAAGAAGAAGTAAATGTGTAATCCACCAAGGGGAAGGGGAAAGGAAAAGAGATAGCCAAGACGAGGAAGCCCCACACAAGAGGAGGAGGAACACCTCAACTGCAACAACCAGAAGTGAAGAGGACACGATAAAGCTGCTCGGTCCCACTTTACAGAAGAGAACAAGAAGAAGAAGAGAGCTTGAAGCCTTCTAGATCGTTGTTTTAGTTATGTATGTTTGAAACTTCTAGGATATTTAAGCACATATGTTTTTGGATGTTTAGTTGTGTTTTGGATGTTTGGATGTTTGGTTTTGTTTCAGGTCATGTTTAATGGAATAATCATGTTGTTTAAAGTTTAATAAATCTCCCATTTCCGGTTTTAGTAATTAAGTTCGATTGGTTCTACTATTAGTATTAGTTTGATTGGTTTTATTAAACCAGTAATATTGGTTCGATTTGTTTTATTAAATCAGTAATATTGGCTCTATTGGTTTTATTGGACACATAATAATAGTTCTATTGGTTTTATTGGAAAAATAATATTGGTTATGTTATTTGGTTAGTATTATTGGTTCTACTTGATTTATTGGACAAGTAATAATGGTCCAACTGGATTTATTGGGTAAGTAATATTGGTTTTACTGGATTTATTGGGTAAGAAATATTGGGTATACTCATTTAATTGTACAAGTAATATTGGTTATAGTTGTTTTATTGTTCGAGTAATTGGTTCTACTTGTTTTACTGAGGAGTAATATTTGTTCTACTGGACTTTGTGGTACTAAAGGTCTTATTATAAATCTAGTAGGACTAGTCGAACCTAAAATTTTGTAGAACCAATTTACACATAGTAAGACAATCATGATTTTGCGTTAAATCTAGTAGGATCGGCATGGTAATTATTTTATCCAGTAGAACCAGACATTTTTGGTACTTAAATGATATAATCAATTGAATCATAGAAAAAATCCATAAGAAAACAATTTTCATTGAAATCTTACCATAACCATTAACATTTAGGACTAAGTTTCATGATACATCATGGCAATATTTAAGTTAACAACATTAGTTGACCTAAATTTTTATAAAACTTTTGTTTTGATCTTACAAGTAATACATAATGATTGTATTGATTACAAATAGGTAAACAACATTATATTTATTACGATATTCAATATGTGATTCTTTCCTTATATGATGTTGTCCTCATTAGTCTTTTACTTTCTCATCATTAGGGTAAATACTCTTGTATATAATCTCTGTAAGATCGACATAGTAATACAACAAGAAAACCTTCTTATTCTTTGGTTTTTTGACATGGTATCAGAGCCATTGCTCTAGATTTACTCTTGAAAAGTTTTTATTTTCTTCTTCCTTATACTCGATCTTCTTCTTCTTTGTGTTCTCCTCTACTCGTTCAAATGGACAACATTGCACCGAGAATTGAAGTTCAGAGAAAGACGATATCACCTTATGATCTTTCGTCAAGTGATAATCCAGGTTCTCTTATCTCTCCGCTGCTTAAGGGATATAACTACAATGAATGGTCAGGGAATATGCGAAGTGCGCTTAAGGCCATAAAGAAATTTGGTTTCGTGGATGGCACGATTACTGAGCCGGCTGCGGATTCAAGTGACTTAGAGGATTGGTGGACTAATAATGCATTAGTCCTATCTTGGATTAAGCTAACTATTGCTGAAAATATTCGATCCACCTTGTCGAAATTTGATGCAGCCAGTGAGTTTTGGGAGCATGTCAAGCGGCGTTACTCGGTGAAGAATGGACAACGAGTGCAGTGTATCAAGGCTGGAATCGCAACATGTCTTCAACATGGACTTTCCATCGAGATGTACTATAGCAAGTTGATGCAGTTGTGGACCTTGTTGGCTATGTTTCGTCAGTCTACTAATTGTAACTGTCTGAGTGCAGTTACTCATGAGAAGGAACGACAAGAGGATCATCTTCACGAGTTTTTAACCGGCATCGATGAGTCTCTTCATGGGTCTGTGAAATCGAACTTGCTTTCCCGTGACCTTCTGCCCTCTGTTGATGAAGCATATGACGTGTTGCTTCAGGATGAAGATTCGAAGCAAACGTCTCAAATCTTTGAAGAAGGCTCGAGACTCAAGCTCATGCTGTTCGTCTTCATCAATCTTCATCTGCTACACCATCGAATGGATCATACTTGACTAAAGGAGAACAAGTGAAGCTTATGTGCAGTAGTTGTGGGCGAAATGGACACCTAGCTGCTAATTGTTTTCAGACACTAGGGTACCCCGAGTGGTGGAGAGATCGCCCTCGTGGTCGTCAGTCCACTGGTCGACGTCGAGGCTCTCCGCAAACCTATGTTACACCTGCTACGAACGGTGATGTTCCGAGGACATCGAGCTCTCATACGGCCAATGCTTTCACGGTGTCGGATAAGGTTGGTCTCACGGGATTGAGTGATGATTAATGGAGAACTTTGGTCACTATGTTGAATGAAAGGAAACCAGCTACAAAGTCACTTCGTGGTATGAACTCTCTTGACTCTTGGATTATTGATTCCGGTGCTTCTAACAATATGGCAGGTTCTGTGGAATTTTTATTTGATTTAAGAAGTGTAGCACCACTACATATTAAGTTACCAGATGAACGATTTAGTGTTGCTACACAAAAGGGGACTGTGATCTTGATTTCTCATCTTACTTTTCATGATGTGTTGTTTGTTGAGGGTTTACGGTGTCATTTGGTTTCGGTCTCACAGTTGACAAGGCAGAAACATTGTTCTTTGCAAACTACTGATAAGATTTGCTTGATTCAGGACCGTATTTCCAGGATGCTGATTGGAGTGGCTGAGCAAATTGGGGGTCTTTCTTAGAGGGATGGAATTTGCGGGAGCTATGCGTCATGCCGATCAAGTGTCAGTGGATGTGTGGCATCACCGTTTAGGCCATCCCTCATCACGGGTCTTGGACCTTCTATCTATTCCGTCTATTACTAGTTCTAGTACTTTGTCGAATACGATGTGTGAGACTTCTGTTCGTGCCAAACAGACACGTTGTTCTTTACTGAATAACTCTAATAAAACTACTTCTTTATTTGAACTGATTCACTGTGACTTATGGGGTCCATATCGTACTCTGACTCATACTGGTGCTAGCTATTTTTTGACGATAGTCGACGATCTCTCCAGGAATGTTTGGTTATTCCTTTTAAAAACCAAGACTGCGGTTTCTAGTAGTCTTATTGAATTCATTGCATATGTTGAACGTCAATTTGATAAGAAAGTAAAGACCCTCAGAAGCGATAATGGGACATAGTTTATCTGCTTGACATCATTCTTTTGCCAAAAAGGGATTACTCATGAGACTTCCTGTGTAGGTACACCTCAACAAAATGATCGAGTGGAATATAAGCATCGCCATATCTTGAACGTCGCCAGAGCTCTACGATTTCAAGCATCTCTTCCCATGGAATTCTGGGGAGAGAGTATTTTGACTGCTGCTCATTTGATCAACCATACTCCTACACCACTACTTGGCGGTAAAACTCCGTTCGAGTGCTTATATGGTCATAAGCCTTCGCTAACTCATCTTCGGGTGTTTGGCTGCTTAGGTTTATGCTCTTAATCAACAACACCGGGGTGATAAGTTTTCCTCCAGAAGTAATAAAGGGGTTTTTATTGGCTATCCATCGGGTCAGAAGGGTTAGAGAATTTTTGATCCCGAGTCTGAGAAATACTTTACTTCCCGTGACGTAATTTTTTTCTGAAACAGAGTATCCCTTTGCAATGGCTTCGTCGTCTTCTTCACAGTCTGAGATTGATTTTTCTCCTCATCTCTTAGCACTGCCTATACCATCGGATGATAGTCCTCTTGTTCCTCTGCAACCCGCTACAACTGATTCCATGAATATAGGGTCCTCCTCTGGCACGACATCGACTTCTGATACTGATGATGCCGTGATTTTGATTGCACCGCCGATGGACCCGGTTCTAGTAGAGCAACATATCTCATTTGATTCTGCTGATCCTGTGTCTGCGTCTAAAATTGACGAAGTTCCCTCACTCGTTGCCTCTGATGTATCCGTGGCTGAGAAAGTAGAACATATCCATGTGCCCGGGGTAATTGAGTTCGTAACCCTCCTCAGCGTCGGGATGACTATGTGTTACATCTTATTGCTACACCTATCGATGATTCCTCTCCAGATATGTCAACAATGTCATTTCACGGGTATGCATCATCTTTATCCGTGAGTGATTGTGCTTACCTTACTGCTTTGACGACTTATGTTATCCCCACTACGTATGCACAAGCTGCTGATCTTCCCGAATGGCGTGATGCCATGATATTTGAGATCAATGCCTTAGAAGACATTCATACATGGACAATCTTCATGCTTCCTCCGGGTCGACATGCGATCGCTAGTAAATGGGTACACCATCAAGCTCCAGTCTGATGGTAGCTTAGAAAGACACAAAGCGAGGTTAGTTGCTTGTGGCTATACTCAGGTTGTTGGTACCGACTTTGCAGAGACATTTGCCCCGGTAGCAAAAATGACGACAGTTCGAGTGTTTCTTCAGGTCTCTGCTGCTCTTAACTGGGAGGTTCATCAAATGGATGTCCATAATGCCTTTCTCCACGGTGATCTCGTGGAGGAGGTATATATGCGACTTCCACCTGGGTTTCGTGGGTCTGATTCGGGTCGTGTATGTCGTCTTCACAAGTCGATTTATGGCTTATGACAAGTGCCTAGATGTTGTTTTGCTAAGCTCTGCACTGCATTGTTGGCTTATGGTTTCATGTAGTCTGCTTCAGATTCGTCTCTTTTCACGATGACTAGAGGATCTGCTCGCCTACATATACTCGTTTACATTGGTGACTTAATAATATCAGGTAACTCGTCCTCACTCATTATCACCTTCAAGCAATACTTGAACGCATGCTTTCGAATGAAGGACTTCGGTTTACTGAATTATTTCTTGGGGATCGAGGTTGCACGAGGACCTAAGGGAATCTATATTTGTCAGCGTAAGTATGTTCTTGATATATTGACTGAGATTGGTCTGCTTGACACACGACCGGTGGGTTTTCCTCTTGAACAAAACCAATAGCTTGCTCTCGATGTTGGTGACTCTTACCCAGATGCGGCCGATTATCGGCGCCTTGTTGGTCGATTGATTTTTTTGGCAGTAACTCGACCAGATATATCTTACTCGGTTCATGTACTCTCGTAGTTTATGAAAGAGCCTAAGTAAACTCATTGGGAGGCTGCTCTTCGTGTATTTCGTTATCTCCGGGGTAATCCGGCACATGGCATCTTGTTTCAGGCCAACGTATCTCTCACACTTATAGCATGGTGTGATTCGGACTGGGTTGGATGTCTGATCACTCGATGTTTGACTACAGGGTGGTTTCTTCAGTTGAGAGGTTCTCCGATTTCTTGGAAGACCAAGAAGCAAACGGTTGTCTCTCGATCATCTGCGGAAGCGGAGTATCGAGCTATGTCTCTCACGGTTCACGAAATTATCTGGGTCAAGGCCCTCCTCGTTGATCTTGGGGCTCTTCACTTTACTCTTGTTACCTTATTTTGTGATAGTCAGGCTGCGACATACCTGCCAATCCGGTTTTTCATGAACGTACCAAGCACATTGAGAAGGATTGTCACTTTGTCAGAGATGAACTGGTACGGGGCACAATTCTTATACGCCACGTTTCGAATCATAATTAAGTTGCCGATATATTTACCAAGGCTCTCGGGAGTTCGATTCTTTCGTTGTCAAGTTGGGTGTTCCTGATCCAAACCCTCCAACTTGAGGGGGGTATTACGATATTCAATCTGTGATTCTTTCCTTATATGATGTTGTCCTCATTAGTCTTTTACTTTCTCATCATTAGGGTAAATACTCTTGTATATAATCTCTATAAGATCGACATAGTAATACAACAAGAAAACCTTCTTATTCTTTGGTTTTTTGACAATATTGCTTAGAAATAAAATATTTGGTGACATTTATGTCACCATAAATAATTAGTAGTAGGACCAATACAACCTACTCGAACAAGACTAGTAGAACTCGTCGAACCAGTAGAATCAAAATATTGCTCCGGGTAACTCTCTGCCAATATTTGTATCATAAATAATTAGTAGTATGAGCAATACAACCTAGTCGAACGACACAAGTAGAACTCGTCGAACTAGTAGAACCAGAATATTGTTCCGGATAACTCTCATCCAATATTTGTATCTAAATAATTAGTAGTAGGACCAATACAACCTAGTAGAATGAGACAAGTAGAAATCGTCAAACTAGTAGAACCAAAATATTGCTTCGGGTAACTCTCTACCAATATCTGTATCATTAATAATTAGTAGTAGGACCAATACAACCTAGTCGAACGAGATAAGTAAAACTCGTCGAACCAGTAGAACCAGAATATTGTTCCGGGTAACTCTCTATCAATATATGTATCATAAATAACTAGTAGTAGGACCAATAGAACCAAAAGAACAAGAAAAATAGAGCTCGTCGAACCAGTAGAACCAAAATAAAATTCATACATATAGTTAACAAGAGATTTAAGTTCCACACATACAAACACCTAATAACATCAGTCAAAGATACATATAAATCAAGCATGATCCATAAACACGCCGAACATGTCGCACGGTCTATTGTTCGAACCACTCCTTTCTCCATGTTCTCCTACGGATGTGTACCTTGTTTCTTGGGTCTTTCCTCTTTTATGGTTTTTGTCCGGTGGTAGAACAGAACAATCTTGAACATTTTGTGGGATGACCCACTCATCCCTGAGGGGTACATGATATATTGTCTTAACATAAGCCTCCGCCCAAATCTCTATGCGATAATATTTTGAGCAATGATCGGCCAATGGAATGGGCTCATCTGTAATAGAAATAGTCGCTGCTATTGCATGCTCACACGAATATTGATCTATATCGTATTTCTTGCACGTGCAAGTTTTATTTTTCCAATCAATGATATAACTTCTCCCATTGCGCCCGATGACATTGTATTCCCGAAGGAACCTAGTCAACTCATGCACATTTAGCGTCTTGGCTACCTTCATCCTCGTGTGCAATTCCTTTTTCATAAGAGGAACCAATTTCTGAAAGACCGGTATTGTTGAGATCATGTTCCTATGTTCGTTGAACCACTAACTGATTTTCCCCACAATCTTATCGAGCATCGGTAGTAATGAGTACTTCCCAGCATAATTTATTGTATTGATGTTATATCTTTTGCCTGGAAAATAACATCGAGCCCATCATTTCTTGTCAACATTATCTTCCAAGTACTGTCCAACTTTTTCATACATCTCCTTGAAAGCATACAGTATTTCGAATTCAACCTCCGAATAAACTTGATCGCATTCCCTGAAGTGCGTCCCAGTAAATTCCTTATCGACACTTCCAACACGTGACCTGACGTTCAGAGAGATGTGAGATATACAAAATCCATGTTTGGACATCAAGTACACCTCTCATACCGTCTTAATGATGCTTTTGTGCCTATCAGACACAAACACCAACTCTGGATCATCCGGTAACACCGTTTTCAACGTACTAAGAAACGAGTTCCAGCTCGCATGATTTTCACCATCAATAATACCGAATGCAATAGGGTAATGGTGATGGTTATGATCTTGAGCTGTGACTATGATTAACAAACCACCATTTCCATTCTTCAAAAAAGTCCCATCCACAATTATCACTTTCCTCATGACATTGAAACCTTCAATAGATGCACCCAAGACAACGAATAAATACTTGAACTTGTTCTCCTCATCCACCTCAACAAACGTTTTTGTGCCAGGGTTTTTCTTCTCTAACATGAACAAGTAAGAGTGCAACATCTTGAAGCTTTCCTTTAGACTACCACGAATGTCAGTCACGACAAACAATTTTCCTCTCCTTGCGGTGGAGTTGGACACATCAATACCTAGTGTTCTTTTAACCATTCCCATTATAGAATTAGGCTTTGGCGTATCAAACTTTCTTGGATAGAATTCATGTAAGACCGATGAAACCAACCTAGGTGTAAATCTTCTGTGTCTAGTGCTCGTGCTTGCGTTGGTGGTCTCGGTCCGAGAACAAGTATGCAACTTCGTGTATGTTCTAACGGAGAAACAATCCGAGTTCTTCACCTTTGCAACTCGTAATTTCANCCACTTGCAACCATCCTTTGCTCCCATACATTTTAGCACTAATAACTTCTTATCCGAGTTGATGATGGCGATATCAAAGCAATTCACATGTGCAGCTCTATAAACAAACTCTTTCACATCCTTATTACTTGCAAACTCTTGACCTATTTTCAAATCAATGGCATCCTCCCATTCACGATTTAAATAGTCATTTGCTTGTACAAAAGCAGTATGATCCACCTCCCTCTCAAGAAATGAGTTATCCACATCATGATTTAAATAATCATTTTCCTCTAAATTTTTTGTCTCAACGTTTCCCAACGCTTTCCCCTGTAAATAGTCATTTCACCTGCATTCTCCATTACCTCACAATCATCATTACCAGTTGAAACAAATCCCTCATTTCTTCTTGGTATCAGACATGGTTCACCCCAATTATTCTCTAAAACCTCCATGTTCAATATACCACCATTAGCTCTATTTGCATTAGTCAAATAACCGTAAATATTTTCATCATCCCTGATGTATACCACTTTGGCTCTTCCATTTATCATTGGAATATAACTAAGCTTCAACGTCTTCGTACCCCTTTCTTCCCTGAGCTTCTTCCATATTCCATCAATCACGTCACAATATGTGATTTCTTCTTCTGATTTTCTTACCTCTAGTGTACCAAACTCCCCCTTTGTTCCAACCCATTCGTATTCATTTCCCATCTTTGAATATTCTCCCCTCATATCAAAGTATATGAATGTCTTCACCATTTCCCTGAAATATGAGACAAACGTACATTAATATGTTCTCTAGAAAACCGGTTGAACCATTAGTACCAGACCAATAATACCAGTATTACTAAACATACCAAGTTAACATACTCCTACCAGTCGTACTACTATTACTAATCGAACCAATGTTTCCATTTGAACTACGAGTACCAGAAGTACTATAATAATATCAGTAGAACTACTATAACCCAGTTCATCGTTGTTTGTCTGTATTTAAATTAGTAG
Organism: Biscutella auriculata; assembly: GCA_900406285.1. Taxonomy (NCBI): domain Eukaryota; kingdom Viridiplantae; phylum Streptophyta; class Magnoliopsida; order Brassicales; family Brassicaceae; genus Biscutella; species Biscutella auriculata. The sequence goes on along the minus strand of OVAO01000731.1, from coordinate 3,828 downwards.
GACAAATAATACCGCGTTCATTATCTTCTCATACCTCATGTTTTATGTCGAATCATCTAACAAATACCATAGAATAGCAATGTAATATACTAATAAACAAAGTCCTACGAGATCATAACTCAATGAAAAATAAACTAACCAAAATTACATATAAACTAATGTAAGTTATAAATAATCATAATAGGAGTATAAATTTATAAATGTGCACCTCTTTTACAAGATAAATGAATGTGCACATCTTTTCCCTTGATATTGCAGAAGAAAGAAGAAGAAAAAAGAAGAAGATGAAGAAGAAGAAAAGAAGAAGAAGAAGAAGAAGAATAAAGACAACAAGAATAAGAAGAAGAATTTAAGGTTGTTGTACAATATAGGTGAGATTGGTTGATGGAATGAGTGATGAGAGAGAAGAAAACATATTTGTGATTTAAATTTATTGTTTTATTAATTTTAATATTTTTTTGTTTTTTAAATAAAATGAAAGGAAGGAAGGGTAGTTTTGTGAATTGTTTTAAAGGAAATGTATTAGGGAACATGAATGTATTTGAGAATAATGTAGTGTGCTTGAGATCATTTTGCTCTCATTAAGTGTATTAGAGGAAATGATTCATTCGAATGGTACCCAATGAAATTGCAGAGTATTATTCCCAGTTATTCTGGATAGGAGGTTTATATGAGTTTAAATAAGGTTTATACGGGATGCCAGTCAAAACTGGAGAGGTTTAATTCAGTTTAAGGAGATTGAGGTTTACTCTGGTCTGGTTCCCAATCAATCTTATGAGGTTTCTATGGTTCCCAATTAATCTTGGAGATAAATGTTCCACGTATGGTCAACCCACCAATCGTAAATAACCTCTCTTTTTAAAAAGGGATGACGATCTATTTCCCCATAAACTTTACCCTGATTGAATTAAATCCACCTCAACTTTTAGCCTCTTTGTTATCCCCGCATAAGTAAATTTCAATACGTATTTCCCCCTCGATTTAAGTTCCAATTCGAATTTGCCACATAATAGAAGTTACAGATCTATTTCCCCTAATCTCGGTTTACTGTTTACCAAAAATCGTTTTTAACCATAAAGGCCTAATGAAATTCGCCAGTAATCGTAATTGTATTTCATAGCCTAAACCAAACCCGATTAAAACACTTAACCTAATTACCAAATGATCAAATCCCAAATCTTGAAATTTATCTCCTAAAAAATCCCCAAATCATAAAAACCAGAAAACGAACCCTAAAACCCGACGAAGGAGAAACTCAAAATTGAAGAAGGAGTCTGTCGAAATCCATGGAATCAATGTCTTTGATGGAGTATAGTGGTCCACCTCGGCCACTTGAAGACTTCGATGATGATGAATTGCAAGAAAATAACGATTTCGACCTTGAAGAAGCTATACTGGGATTTGTTGACGAGCCACCGATTCGTCACGATGAGGTCCCGGACTTCGAACCACACGTAGAAGACTCCCCAAAAGAGTGGTTTCCACAGAGGAGAGAATCTGAGCGTGAGCACATGCGTCGAGGATCGGGAAATTAATTCCTTGGCCAAAAGTTCTTCAATGGGTATGCCTTCAAAGAGTGTGCTCTTGATTATGCATTGAAGACCGGCTACAACATCCGACAATACAGGTATGACAAAACCAAGACAGGGTATAATTGTGTTGGCGAATCGTGTGAACGGCGTGTTTACTGCTCTATTACAAATTTGAATGATAAGTGGGAAATTAGGGTGTTCAATGAGGTCCATAGTTGTGTTCCAAATGGGGAATGTGAATTGATCAAAGTTCCGGTTATTGCTAGAATTTCTTGGATAAGCTTACAGATGAACTTGATTATTATATGCCAATGAAGATAGAAGAACTTATGATGGAGAGATGGAAGGTTCAGTCAGTAGATCACAATGTCAAGGTGCTAGGAACAAGGGATTGAGGTTAATTGAGCGTGAGTATGATGCACAATTTCAGAGACTTCGAAATTTTGCAGTAGAGATTAGAGAGTCAAATTCGGGATCCACGGTATTGACTGAGACATTGCAAAACGAAGAAGGACTTGATGTTTTCAACAAATTCTTTGTTTGCTTTGACTGCATAAGGAGATCTTGGAAGGAGACATGTCGACCATTGATCGGATTTGACGGGTGTTTTATGCATGATAATGTATGGGTAACCTATGGGTAAAATCATGACGTGAATTAAATATATATCTAATATTATTATTTTATAGAAAATAAAACATTTTTAAAATAAATAAACAAAATTATATAAATTTATAGAAATAAAAAATACTAATATTGATTAGATATCACACATATGAAATTAAAATATATTTTTATATAAAATTAAAAATATCGTCACATTATAATTTGAAACTGTATCACCCCGCATATAATGCGGGTACAATCCTATAATAGTCTGAATTTGTTTTATATTTTAATCTGATAGTAGTCTTGTATATAAATTTCAAATATTGACCTTTTTCTTAGTTACATATTAGTTATCAAAATTAAAATATTGAAATAATTGTTTCTTACTTATTTTTTATATTTTTCAAATATTTACCTAATAATTTTTTCTTATTTATTATCCAAATTTAAACATTATATACAATTAATTTTTTAACTTTTTAATGTTCAAACTTAATGTCTAATATTATTTATTTATAACAAAAGAAAATCATGAATTTCAGTTATTTGTATTTAGTATTTGAATATTTAAAAATTAATATTAGTGATTTTATATAAGATTTTATGCAAGAAAACCATTAATCATGACAAAACTTATAACTAAATCATTCATATGCAAACATTGTAAACCAAATTCATCACGCCATAGTAGACCCCCAAAACAACGGTCAACTGTGTATAGATTTCAAAATCCGTATATATCTATATATAAATATCAAAACTACATTGTTGAGAAAAGTGATATTTAGATTTATGATCTCTTTAATTTCATAATATATATTTAACCAAATGCTCCTTTAAAATTTTGTTAAATACTAAAATATAATATAATATAATTATACTTTTTATAAGAAATGATATGTTACCTGTTATTATGGGAGAACATCTATTTTCTCATTATATACTAGGGGTGATTCCGCACTATATAATAGTTTTGTTAAAATATGTATTTCATTAACTTTGATGATTCTTTATTTTCGATAAAAATAATTTTTTATTTAATTAAATTTGGTATATGATTCAACTTAATAACTATATATTTATAAAAATTATCTTATTTGTGTATAGTTGAAATTGAAAGATTAGTAGGTTAAGAAGAGAATGCCATGATAATAAATAACCAATGATCAATCAGGACAAGTAGTTTAGTGGTTTGTGTTAGTACGGTTTAAATTTGGAGAGAGACGAACATATATCCAATAAAACAGGTAGATTTACATTTTTAAAATGTTAATTTGCATCTTTAAATATCAATTGGCATGACAAGTAAAAGATGATTTATAATTTTTTGCACAAGTCCTCGTTGTGAACGAGATCAAATTCTTTATTATATAACTGAAGCAAGCTAAATCTTATATATAATGAGAGAAGGGGNACGTGGCACTCCCAACTCTACAACATTTATAATTATATTGTACAATAATATAAAATTTAACAAAAAAATCCAATGGGTCATTTGGTAGAGTAAATGTTATGAAAAGGAAAAGATCATGAGTTCGATTCTCGTATTTCTCATATTTGTTTTAATTTATTATATTAATCAAAACGACGTAGTTTTCATGTTTATACATATATATATATATATTTTGAAATATATATATATATATATATATATATGGTTGAGGGTTGCGAGATCATATAATTGCAA